>JAPXFY010004651.1:0-17301 GCA_030674185.1 Monoplex corrugatus | reverse complement strand
GGGCCTCTGTTTACCTAGTCTATGTTTTAACTGGCATCGTTTTACCTAGTCTAATTTTTATACTGGACTCTGTTTTACCTAGTCTTTTTTTTAACTCCATCTTTTTACCCACTATTTTTTTATACTGGCACTCGGTTTTACCTACTATTTTTTATACTGGCATTTTTTTCTAAGTCTTGTTTTATACTGGCACCTGTTTCCCTATCATGTTTTTTAAACTGGCATTGTTTTAACCCCTATCTTTTTTATACTGGCACTCTGTTTTACCTAGTCTTTTTTATACTGGCACTCTGTTTTACCAGCTATTTTTTTATACTGGCACTCGTTTTTACCTATCATGTTTATACTGGCATCGTTTACCTATCAAATTTTTTATATGGCATCTGTTTTAAAACCATCTATTTTTATACTGCACCTTTTAAACCTACTAGTTTTAAACTGGCACCCCCTTTTCCTGAAATGTTTTATCCTTTTAAAAGTTTTTTAACGGCATTGTTTTACCTATCAAATGTTTTAATACTGCACTCGTTTTACCTAGCTATTTTTATACGGCACTCCTGTTTTTCCTATCTAGGGTTTAAACGGGCCCCCTGTTTTACCTATCAAAGTTTTTAACGGGCACCTTGTTACCTATCTATGTTTTATACTGCACTCTGTTTTACCTATTTATTTTTTAACTGGCACTCTGTTTTACCTAGTCATGTTTTATAGGCCTCGTTTACCTAGTATGTTTTATACGGGGCACTCGGGGTTTTAAACCTATTTTATTTTTTTATACGGCCCCTTTTTCCCCTAGTAAAATTTTTATATCCCCCCTTTTTCCACTTTTTTTATTGGCACTCGTTTTTAAAAATTTTTATACTGCATTTTGTTTTACCTATCTTGTTTTATACGGGAAACTGTTTAACCGTCTATGTTTTATCTGGCCTCTTTTTTACCTATCTTTTTTTATATGGCCTTTTTTCCTATCATGAAAACCCACTTTTTTTCCCTATCTTGTTTTTATACGGCACTCTTTTTTACCTATCAAGTTTATACGGCACTTGTTTTACTATCGTTTTAATACGGGCATCTTTTTTTCCCTAGTCTATGTTTTTCGGCACTCTGTTTACCTATCTTTTTATACTGGCATCTGTTTTTACCTAGTTTATGTTTTATACTGCACCTGTTTTACCTAGCTAGTTTTATATGACTTGTTTTCCTATCTATTTTTTTATACGGGACCTGTTTCCTAGCTATTTTTATACTGGCATTCGGGTTTACCAGCTTTTTTTAACGCACCTGTTTTACCTAGCATTTTTTTATACGGCATCTTTTTACCTAGTCAAAATTTTTTTAACTGGCACTCTGTTTACCTATATTTTTTATACGGCACTCGTTTTACCCAGTCATTTTTATATGGCACCCCCTTTTACCTAGCAAGTTTTAACTGGCCCTTTTTTAAACCTACTTTTTATATCACTCTGTTTTACCCAGTTGTTTTTACTGGCACTCGTGTACCTATCTATTTTTTATACTGGCATTTGACAGTTTACCAGTCTATTTTTATATGGCACCCTTTTTTACCTGTCTATGTTTTAAACTGCACTCTTTTTTAAACTATCTATTTTTTATACGGCCTCTGTTTTACCTAGTCAATTTTTATACTGGTCGCCACATATTTTTTTACCAGTCTATTTTTATACTGGCATTCTGTTTTAACCCCACATTTTTATATCACCTTTACCTAGTCCCTATTTTTTTTAAAAATGGCACCTGTTTTTCCTATCAATTTTATACGGGCACTCTGTTTACCTATCTTTTTTTATACTGGCACTCGTTTCCTTTCTATTTTTTTATCTGGAAACCTGTTTTCCCCAAGTCATGTTTTTATACGGGGCACTTTGTGTTACCTATCTATTTTTTAAAACGGCACTCTGTTTTACCTACTTTTTTTTATTTGGCATCTGTTTTTACCAATCATGTTTTATACTGGCCTCTTTTACCTATCTATGTTTTAAGGGCCCCGTTTACCTAGCTATGTTTTATACGGGACCTTTTTTTTCCCTGTCTTTTTTAAAAACTGGCATCTGTTTTACCTAGCTATGTTTTAACGGCACTTGTTTTTACCAATCTATTTTTTAATATGGCCCGTTTTTTACCTATCTATTTTTTATATGGCACCTTTTATACCTAGTTTGTTTTATACGGGCACTCTGTGTTACCTTTTCTTTTTATACTGGCATTTTTTTCCCCAGTCTATTTTTTAAACTGGCATTCTTTTTCCCATTTAGTTTTTAACCATCCTTTTTCCCTAGTCTGTTTTATACTGAAATTTTTTACCTATCTTTTAAATTTTCGGGCACCGTTTAAACCTATCTATTTTTAAACGGAAAATTTGTTTTACTAGTCTAGTTTTTTAAAAGGGCACTCTTTTTTTCCCTACAGTTTTAACTCACTCTTTTTTACCTATCTATGTTTTTACTGGCACTCTGTTTTTACCTAGTCTTTTTTTTAAATACTGGCATTTTGATTTCCAGTCTAGTTTATATTGGCACTCTGTTTTCCCCTAGTCTATGTTTTAACGGGCACTCGTTTTTACCAGTCTTTTTTATACGGGCCCTCTGTTTACCTAGTCTTTTTTTATACGGGGCACTCGTTTCCAGTCTATGTTTTACGGCATCTGTTTTACCTGTCTATGTTTTTATCTGGCATTCTGTTTTCCCTAGTCTAAGTTTTATACTGGCACCTTTTTACCTAGTCATGTTTTATACTGGCATCTGTTTACCTAGTCATTTTTTTTATACTGGCACTCTTTTTTATAGTCTATGTTTTATAGGGATCTGTTTTACCAGTCTATTTTTAACGGCACTCTGTTTACCTACCCAAAGTTTTTATACTGCACTTGTTTTTAACCTATCATTTTTTTAAAGGGCATTTTTTTTCCAGCTATGTTTTATACGGGCACTCTTTTTTACCTATCTATTTTTTTATAACCTTTTTTACTATCTATTTTTAAACCTGGTTTCCCTTTTTTTTATACGGCATTTTTTACCTAGCAATGTTTTTACGGCATCTTTTTTTACCTATTATTTTTATACTGGCACCCTGTTTACTTTGTTTATTTGATTTTTTTTTTTTAATACTGGACTCGTTTTACCTATTCTAGTTTTATACGGCATTCTGTTTTACCTACCCATGTTTTATAAGGGCACTCTGTTTTTTTTACCTAGCTATTGTTTTATACGGGCATCTGTTTTTCCCCAGCCATTTTTATACGCATCTGTTTACCTAGTTTTGTTTTATTTGGCACCTGTTTAAAACCTAGCTTTTTTTTAAAACCCCCCTTTTTTGCCTCTTTTTTTAAACCCCACCTTTTTCCTATTTTTTTTACGGCCTCTGTTTTCCCTATCAAATTTTATACTGGACCTGTGTTACCTACCCTTTTTTTTTTTACTGGCACCTGTTTCCCATTCTTTTTTTATACTGGCATTCTTTTTCCCCTAGTCTATGTTTTATACTGGCAACCCCGTTTTACCTATCAAAAGTTTTTATAGGGGCATTTGTGTTACCTAGTCATGTTTTATACGGGCATCGTTTACCTTTAGCTATTTTTTACTGGATTCGTTTACCTAGTCTATGTTTTAACTGGCACTCTGTTTACCTATCTATTTTTATACTGGCATCTGTTACCTTTCTATTTTTTATACGGCATTTTTTTCCCCAAAAAAGGATTGTTACCTATCTATGTTTTATACTGGCACTCTGTTTTACCTAGTCAATGTTTTATACGGCACCTTTTTACCTATCTAGTTTTTATACGGGCACACGTTTTACCTATTAGTTTTATCGGGCCTCTGTTTACCCAGTCTATTTTTAAAAATTGGCACCTTGTTACCTAGTCTATGTTTTATACTGGCACTCGTGTTCCCTAGTCTATTTTTTTATTACTGGCACTCTTGTTACCACTGTTTTTAACCCCCCTTTTTTTTACCTATCTATTTTTATACTGGCACCTGTTTTCCCCTATCTATTTTTTAATTTGGCACTCTGTTTTACCAACTATTTTTTATATGGGCCCTCGGTTTTTACCTGTCTAATTTTATACTGGCTTGTTTACCTAGTCTATGTTTTATACTGGCACTCTGTTTACCTAGTCTATGTTTTAAAACTGCACTCTGTTTTAACCTAGTCTATGTTTTATACTGGCATTCTGTTTTACCTAGTCGTGTTTTATACTGGCACTCTGTGTTACCCTAGCCCTTGTTTTTAAACTGTCATTCTGTTTTTATATCTATGTTTTATATTTCACTCTGTGTTACCTAGTCTATGTTTATACTGGACCTGTTTTACCTATCTATGTTTTAACTGCACCTTTTTTACCTAGTCAAAGTTTTATACTGGCACTCTGTTTACCTAGTCTATGTTTTTACTGGCACCGTTTTACCTATTCTATGTTTTTATACTTGGCACTCCTGTTTACCTATCTATGTTTTATACTGGCACTCTGTTGACCTAGTCTATTTTTATACTGGCACTCTGTTTTACCTAGTCTATGTTTTTATCCCTGGCACTCTGTTTTACCAGTCTATGTTTTATACTGGCTTTCTGTTTTACCTTGTCTATTTTTATAGGGCCACCTTTTTTTCCCTTTTTCTATGTTTTTTTTTTTTTTTTAGGCACTCTGTTTTCCCTTTGGGTCAAAATGTTTTATATTGGCCCTCTGTTTTACTAGTCCTATGTTTTATGGGGGCACCCCTGTTTTTCCCCCTACCCTATTTTTTTAAAAATAGGCCCCTCTGTTTTTCCCCCCTAGTCTATGTTTTTTTTTTTTAAAAATCTTTTTTTTTCCCCTAGTCTAGGGTTTTTTTTTAAACTGGCATTCTGTTTTGCCTAGTCTATTTTTTAATACTGGGAAACCTTTTGGTTTTCCCTAGTTTTGTTTTATACTGGCATTTTTTTAACCTAGCCCCTATTTTTTAATATGGCACTTCCCCCGTGTTACCTATCTATGTTTTTATACTGGCATTCTGTTTTTACCTAGCTATGTTTTTATATTGGACTCTCTTTTTACCATTTCAATTTTTTAAATCCTGGCACCTCGTTTTTCCTAGTCTATGTTTTATATTTGGCCCCTCTTTTTTTTTACCATTTTGTTTTAAAACGGCCCCCCCCCCTTTTTTGTTCCCAAAGGGTTCAAATTTTTTTTTATTGGCACCCCTTGTTTTAAACTTAGTTTTTTTTTTAATACGGAACTTGTTTACCTGGGTTTTTGTTTTTATACGGCCCACTTGTTTTTCCTAGTTTTGTTTTTTATACTGGAAACTCCGGTTACCTAGCCCATTTTTTTATACTGGCACTCTCTGTTACCTATCTTGTTTTATAGGGAAATTTCTGTTTTTCCCCCTTAGTCAAATTTTTTTATACTGGCACTCTTTTTTAACCTATTTCTTTTTTTAAATAGGGCATTTCTGTTTTCCCCTTTGTCAAAGTTTTAAATTAACTGGCACTCTTTTTTCCCCCAATCTAGGGTTTTATACGGGGTTTTTGGGTTTACCTGGCCCCCCCCCCCCCCCCCCCCCTAATGTTTTTTTACTGGCACCCCTTTTTTACCTAGTCTATTTTTTATGGGGGCCCTCTGTTTTACCTAGTCTATTTTTTTAATATTTTTTTAAAAAACCCCCCCCCCCCCCCCCCCCCCCCCCCCCCCCCCCCCCTTTTTTAACTGGCATTCTGTTTTCCCTAGTCGATGTTTTTAATACTGGCACTCTGTTTTCCCTTTTTTTAATTTTTTTAACTGGAATTTGTTTTAAATTTAGTTTTTGTTTTTATACTGGCACTGTTTTCCTAGTCTTTTTATACTGGCACTCTGTTTTTACCTTTATTTTTGTTTTTATACTGGCCCCCCTCGGGTTTTCCCTTTGTCAATTTTTTTAAAAAAAAAATTTTGGCATCTTTTTTCCCTTTAGTCTATGTTTTTATATTTGGCACTTGTTTACCTAGTCTATGTTTTTACTGGCACTCTTTTTTTTAACCCTAGTCTATTTTTTTATATGGCACTCTTTTTTTAAACCTAGGTTTTTATTTTTTATTCCCTGCACTCTGTGTTACCATCTATTTTTTTAAACTGGGCACTCTGTTTACCTAGTCTATGTTTTATACTGGCACTCGGTTTTACCTAGTCTATGTTTTATACTGGCACCCCCCCGGTTTTTACCTAGTCCATTTTTTATACTGGACTTGTTTTACCTGGGCTATTTTTTTAAAAAAAAAATTTTGGCACTCTGTTTTAAACCAAATCAAATGTTTTTATTTTGGCCCACTTTTTTTAAACCAAATCTATTTTTTTATATTGGCCTCGGGTTTTCCTAGTCTAATTTTTTTATACTGGCATTTCTTTTTTAAACCTAGTCAAATGTTTTTATACTGGCACCCTTTTTTAACCTAAAACTATGTTTTTTTACTGGCATTCTGTTTTACCTAGTCAGTTTTTTATCCCCTTGGCCCACTCTGTGTTACCTAGTCTATGTTTTATATCGAAACCCCTGTTTTAAGTCAATGTTTTATTTTGGCACTCTGTGTCCCTATCTAAAAGTTTTAAATATTGGACCTCTTTTTTAACCTTAATTCAAATTTTTTTTAAAACTGGCACTCTGTTTTCCCTTTATCTATGTTTTATAATGGCACTCTTTTTACCTAGCCCTTTTTGTTTTATCCCTGGCCCCCCCCTTTTTGTTTTCCCTAGTCAAATTTTTTTATACGGGCCCCACTTTGTTTACCTAGTCGAGTTTTTACGGGGCCCCCTCCTGTTTTACCTATTTGTTTTATACGGGCCCTTTCTGTTTTCCCTTTGCCCTTGTTTTATACTGGCACTCTGTTTTACCTATTTTATGTTTATATTGGAAATTTGTTTTACCTAGTTTGTTTTTTACGGGGCCCATTCTGTTTTACCAAGTTATGTTTTTTACGGGCCCACCCCTTTTTTTTAAAACCTGTCATGTTTTATACGGCACTCCCCCATTTTTTTCCCTTTTTTCCAATTGTTTTTAAATATGGCATTTGTTTTCCCCTAGTCTATTTTTTTATACGGCACTCGGTTTTACCTAAGTCTATGTTTTTAAATAACTGGCACCTGTTTTAAAACCTAGCAATTTTTTTATACTGGCCCACTTCTGTGTTACCTAGTCTATGTTTTTATATGGCACTCTGTGTTTTTCACCTAGTCTTTGGTTTATATTTGGCCCCCCTTTTTTTTACCTAGTCTATTTTTTTTAATACTGGACTCTGTTTCCTGGGTCTATGTTTTTAAATACTGACACTTTTAAACTTTTTGTTTTTTGGCCCCTTTAAAATGGCCTGCATTTTTTAACTGGCACTACTTTTTTCCCTAGTCTTTTTTTTTTAAATACTGGCCCCCCCCCCCCCCCCCCCCCCCCTTTTACCTAGTCTATGTTTTATCCTGGCACTCTTTTTTCCCTAGTCAAATTTTTTTAATCCCGGCACTCCTTTTTTCCCTAGTCTATGTTTTATACTGGCACCTGTGTTCCCTAGGGGTAATGTTTATACGGGCACTCTTTTGTTCCCTTTAGTCTATGTTTTATACGGGCCCACCCCTTGTTTTTTTTTATTTTCCAAAATTTTTAAAAGGTTTTTTTTTACCTGGGTCAATGTTTTATACTGACACTCTGTGTTACCTAATCTATGTTTTTTCATACTGGCACTTTTTATATTATTTTTATATTTATTTTTTTATTATTATTTTTTTATATAAATTTTGTTTTTATATCTATTTTTATATAGATTTTTTAAAATTATTTTATATTAATATTTTACCAAAATCTTTTGTTATATATTTTTTTAAAATTATTTTTTATATTATTTTTAAAAATATTAAAAATTTTTTATATATTTTATTTTTGTAAATTTATTTTTATATTAATTTACTAGTTAAAAATATTTATTATTAAAAAATTATTTTTATATTAATTTTTATATATTTTATTAAATTATTATTTTTAAAAATTAATTTTTTTATATAAATTTTTATATGGCCATTGAAAAAGGGGTCAATGTTTGAAACCCAAAATTTTTGTTTTAAAAACCCCCGACTAGGAAAAAAAACCCACAGTCCCCCCAAAAAAACCTAGCCTATTTTTAACCGGATCCTTTTTTTTCCCCTAACTATTTTTTAACCCAAAAGTCCCCTTTAAAAACCTAGCAATTTTTAACACAAACCCAAAAAAAACCCAAAGCTAATTTTTAAAACCCGCCCCCCCCCATAAAAACCCCAAAATTCGTTAACCGAGTCCATTTGCAAAACTGGACCCCTGGGGTTTAAAAACAACACTTTTTTCCCCCTTAGGGGCCATCCTTGTTTTAAAACACGGGTTGTTTTTTCCCACGACTTTTTTAAACGTCCTTTTTTAAAAAAACCGGACTTTTTTCCCCAGAGTCCATAAAAAACAAAAAACGGGTTATAAAAGGGGGCCAGTATAAAACAAAGACGGGTAAAACAGAGTCCCCAGTAAAAACAAGACTAGAAAAACCCAGATTGCCATAAAAAAACTTTAGACTAGGTAAAACAAGTGCCAGCCTTTTAAAACAAAAGACTAGGGTAACCCCATAATTCCCCAGTATAAAACTAGCCCTAGGAAAAAACAGAGTGCCAATCGGTTTGGAAAAGGTGCCATTTAAAAAACAAAAGATTTAGGTAAAACAAAATGCCAGTATAAAAAAAGACTGGAAAAAACCCAAGTGAAATTATAAAACATAAGACTAGGTAAAAAAAGGAGTGCCAGTTTTAAAACATTGACTGGTAAACAGAATGCCGGGGTATAAAAAAATGGGAACCAAAGGCTTTAAAAAAAAAGGCGGTAAAAAAAGTGCCCATATAAAACTAGACAAAGGTAAAACGGGATTTCCCCAGTTAAAAAACTAGACAAAGGGTAAAACAGATTGGGCCATATAAAACTAGACTAGGTCAAACGGGAGTGCCAGTTTTAAAACTAGATGGGTTTTAAAACAGGGGCCCCCAATAAAAAACCCTAGACTAGGTAAAACAGAGTGCCATAAAAAAAAATAGACTGGGCCCCCAAAAGGAATCCCAGTAAAAAACTTTAACTGGGTTAAACCCAGAGTGCCAGTTAAAACAGCCCAGGTTAAAAAAAGTGAAATTAATAAAAATAGACTAGGTAAAACAGAGTGCCGGTATAAAACTTAGACAAAGGAAAAAAAAGTGCCGGGTAAAAACATAGACAAAGGTAACACAGGGATTTCCCAAAATAAAACATAGACTGGGAAAAAACAGATCCCCTTTATAAAAAAAGCTGGGTTAAACAACCCCCAAAAATAAAAAAAATATTAAAACAAAACCCCAGTTTAAAAATTTTTAACGGGTTTAAAAAGAGTGCCAGTATAAAACTAGATTTAGGTAAAACAGGATCCCAGTAAAAAAACCTTAGACTAGGTAAAACAGAGGGGCCGGTATAAAAACTTTAGCCCCTAGGAAACACAGATTTGCCTTTTAAAACCCTAGATTGGGAAAAAACGGGAGTCCCCTAAAAAACCCCCTGCCGGTTTAACCCCCAGAGGGGCCAGTAAAAAAAACATAGACTAGGTAAAACCCCGGGTCCCCATATAAAACCCCTAGCCCTAGTTAAAAACAGCTCCCAATTTTAAAACATAGACTAGGTAAAAAGAGAGTGCCAGTATAAAACAAAAACCGATGAGATAAACCCAGTAGAAAACGGTCCCAAAATCCCCTTTTCCCCCATTTCCCGGGTATAAAATAAACTAGGAAAACCCAGAATTTCCCCAGAAATTAAAACAAGATTAGGTAAAACAAAAGGGCCAGAATAAAACAAAGCCCGGGGCAACAAGTCCGGTAAAAAAACCCTTTTAGACAAATTTTTAAACAAGTGGCCAGTATAAAACAAAAGACTGGGGTTTTAAAACGGGGGGATTATCTAGAAGGGCCAAGTATAAAACTTTTAGCTGGGTTAAAACAGAGTGCCATATAAAAATAGACTAGGTAAAACAGAGTCCCGTTTAAAACATAGACTAGGTAAAACAGAGTCCCCAGATAAAAACATAGACTAGGTTAAAAAAAGGGTGTCCCCAATTAAAACATAACTAGGTAAAAAGAATTTCCCGGGGGTATAAAAAAAAGACTAGGAACCCAAGGTTTCCCAGATAAAACCCAAAATGGGAAAAAACGGGTGCCAGTAAAAACAAAACCTAGTAAAACAATTTCCAGTATAAAACAAAAACTAGGTTAAACGGAAGTCCCAAAATAAAAAACATAGACTGGGTTTAACACGGGGAGTGCCAGTAAAAAAATAACTGGGGGGGTTTAAAAACAGGGGGTTGCCAGAAATAAAACATAAACTGGGGAAAAAACAGAGTGCCAGTATAAAACCATAGACTAGGTAAAAAAAGAGTGCCTTTTAAAAAAACATGGGGCCCTAAGGTAAAACAGAATCCCAGTATAAAAAAATAGACTAGGAAAAACCCCCGAGTGGCCGTTTTAAACCCAAAAAGACCTATGGTTAAAAAGGGCCCAGTATAAAAAGACTAAGGTTAAAAAAGGGGATTTGCCAGTAAAAAACATAAAAACTAGGAACCCAACAAAATGCCAGTAAAAAACCCATAGGACTGGGAAAAAAATGCCAGTATAAAACTTTAAGACTGGGTAAAACAATCGGGTAAAAAAACCCTAGACTAAGGTAACACAAATGCCGGGGTAAAAAACTTTAAGCCCCAAGGAAAACAGAGGCCATTTAAAAACCCAAAAGACAAGGTAAAACAGAGTGCCAAAATAAAAAAAGACTAGGGTAAAACGGGAAGTGCCAGTATAAACATAGACTAAAAAAAACCCGGGAATCCCCCGTATAAAAATTTGCTAGGAACACAAGTGCCGTATAAAACATAGACTAGGTAAAAAAGAGTGCCAGTATAAAACATAGACTAGGTAACACAGAGTGCCAGTATAAAACATAGACTAGTAACACAGAGTGCCAGTATAAAAACATAGACTAGGTAAAACAGAGTGCCAGTATAAAACATAGACTAGGTTAACACAGAGTGCCAGTATAAACTAGACTAGTAACACAGAGTGCCAGTATAAAACATAGACTAGGTAACACAGAGTGCCAGTATAAAACATAGACTTAGGTAAAACAGAGTGCCAGTATAAAACATAGACTAGGTAAACAGAGTGCCAATATAAAACATAGACTAGGTAAAACAGGAGTGCCAGTATTAAAACATAGACTAGGTAAACACAGAGTGCCAGTAAAAACATAGACTAGGTAAACAGAGTGCCAGTATAAAACTCACTAGGAAAACACAGAGTGCCAGTATAAAACATAAGACTAGGAACACAGAGTCCCAGTATAAAAACATAGACTAGGTAAACAGAGTCCCAGTATAAAACATAGACTGGGATAAAACAGAGTGCCAGTATAAAACATAGACTCGGTAAAACAGAGTGCCAGTATAAAACATAGACTAGGTAAACAGAGTGCAGTATAAAACATAGACTAGTAATACAGAGTGCCATATAAAACATAGACTAGGTAAAACAGAGTGCCCAGTATAAAACATAGACTAGGTAAACAGAGTGCATTATAAAACATAGACTAGGTAACAAAGAGTGCCTTTTAAAACATAGACTGGGTAAAAACAGATGCCTAAAAAAACATGACTAGGTAACACAGGTCATTAAAAAAACATAGACTAGGTAAAAAATTTGCCAGTTAAAACAAAATTTGGTAAAACAGATCCCCATATAAAACATAGACTAGAAAAACAGAATGCCAGATAAAAAAAAGACTAGGTAAAACAAGGGCCGGATAAAACAGATAGAAACAGAGAGTAAAAAAAACAACTAGGAAACAGGTCCAAAAAACTAACTGGGTAAAAAAAAGGGTGCCAGTATAAAACATAAAAATGGGTAAAACAGATGCCAGTAAAACATGATGGGAAAACAAGTCCGTAAAAAAATAGACGGGTAAAAAGTGCCATATAAAACATAGCTATTAAAAAACCCCAATGCCATATAAAACATGACTAGGTAAAACAGAGTGCCATATAAAAAAAGACTGGGGAAAAACAGATCCCATATAAAACATAGACTAGGTAAAAACAGAGTCCAGAAAAAACATAGATGGGGTAAAACAAGTCCCAGTAAAAAAATAGACTGGGTAAAAACAGAGTCCCAAATAAAAAGACTAGGTAAAAAGGATGCCGTAAAAAAAAAGATAGGTAACACAGAGTGCCTTAAAAAAAAAGACTAGGAAAAAAAAGTGCCATAAAAACAAAAATTTGGAAACCAGATTCAGTATAAAAAATAAAAGGGGTAAAACAGAGGCCATATAAAACATAGACTAGGTAACACAGAGTGCCGTATAAAAATAGACTAGGTACACAGAGTGCCAGAAAAAACATAACAGGTAAACGGGGTGCCATAAAAAAACATGACTAGGTTTAAAAACAGAATGCCCAGTATAAAACCAAAGTGGGTAAAAGAGTGCAGTATAAAACATAACTAGGTAAACAGAGGGCCAAAAAAAACATAGACGGTAAAACAGAGTGCCAGTATAAAACATAGACTAGGTAACACAGAGTGCCATATAAAACTAGATAGAAACACAGAGTGCCAGTATAAAACATAGACTGGGTAAACAAGTGCCATAAAAACATGACGGGTAAAACAAGTCCGTATAAAACATAGACTAGGTAAAACGAGTCCCTATAAAAAAAAATGGGTAAAACCAGGCCCCGTAAAAAACAAAAACAGGTAAAACAAGTGCCAGTATAAAACAAGATAGGTAAAACGGGGCCCAGTTAAAACAAACTATAAACAGGTGCCAGTATAAAACATGACTAGGTAAACAGAGGGGCCAAAAAAAACATAGACAGGTAAAACAGGGCCAGAAAAACATAGACTGGGTAAAACAATGCCATATAAAACAAGACTGTAAAACAATGCCAGATAAAACAAGACTTTAACACAGAGTCCATATAAAAAAGACTAGGAAAAAAAAGGGTGCCAGATAAACATAGAAGGTAACACGAGTGCCAGTAAAAAAACATAGAAGTAAAACAAGTGCCAATAAAACAAAGCTAGGTAACACAGAGTCCATATAAAACATAGAAAGGTAAAAAAAGTGCCAGTATAAACATAGATTAGGTAAACAGAGTGCCAGTATAAAACATGACTAGGAAAACAGAGTGCCAGTTTAAAAAAAATTAGTAAACAGAGTCCTTTTATAAAACAAACGGGGTAAACAGAGTGCCATTTAAAAACTAACTAGAAAAAACAGAGTGCCATAAAAAAACATGACAGGTAAACAGATGCCAGAAAAAAAAAAGACAGGTAAAAAGAGTCCCTATAAAATGACTAGGTAAAAGATGCCATATAAAACATAGACTAGTAAAACAGATGCCATATAAAACATAGACATAAACAGATGCCCATAAAAAACATAGACTGGGTAAAAAAGAGGGCCAGTATAAAACAAAAAAGTAAAAAAATGCCAAAAAAAAAACAAAAAATATAAAACAGGTGCCAGTAAAAAACATAGACAAAGGTAAAACAAAATGCCAGTAAAAAAAGTAGGAAAAACCAATGCCAGTTAAAACTAATAGGTAAAAACAGATGCCAGTATAAAACATAGACTGGTAAAAACAGAGTGCCAGTATAAAACATAGAAAAGGCCTAGGTAACACAGAGTGCCAGTATAAAACATAGACTAGGTTAAACAAGAGTGCCAGTATAAAACATAGACTAGGTAAAACAGAGTCCATTAAAAAATAGACTAGGTAACACAGAGTGCCAGTATAAAACATAGACTAGGTAAAACAGAGTGCCAGTATAAAACATAGACCTAGGTAAACAGAGTGCCAGTATAAAAACATAGAACTAGGTAAAACAGAGTGCCAGTATAAAACATAGACTAGGTAAAACAGATGCCAGTATAAAACATTTAGATAGGTAACACAGTAGTGCCAGTATAAAACATAGACTAGGTAACACAGAGTCCCATATAAAACATGATAGGTAAAACAGATGCCAGTATTAAAACATAGACTGGGTAAAACAGAGTGCCAGTATAAAACATAGACTAGGTTAAACAGAGTGCCAGTATAAAAACATAGACTAGGTAAAACAGAGTGCCAGTATAAAACATAGACTAGGTAACACAGAAGTGCCATATAAAATAGACTAGGTAAAAAGAGTGCCGAATAAACATAGACTAGGTAAAACAGAGTGCAGTATAAAACATAGATAGGTAAACAGAAGTGCCAGTATAAAAATTGACTAAGTAAAACAGAGTGCCAGTTATAAAACATAGATAGGTAACACAGAGTGCCAGTATAAAAACATAGACTAGGTAAACATAACAGAGGGGCCAGTAATAAAACATAGACTAGGTAACACAGAGTGCCAGTATAAAACATAGACTAGGTAAAAAGAGTGCCAGTATAAAACAAGACAGGTAAAACAAGTGCCAGTATAAAACATAGACTAGGTAAACAGAGTGCCAGATAAAACATAGACTAGGTAAACAGAGTGCCAGTATAAAACAAGACAAAGGTAAAACAGAGTGCCAGTATAAAAAAAGACTAGGTAACACAGAGTGCCAGTATAAAAACATAGACTAGGTAAAAACAGGTGGCCATTTATAAAACATAGACTAGGTAACAGAGTGCCAGTATAAAACAAGACTAGGTAAACAGAGTGCCAGTATAAAAAAAGACTAGGTTAAAACAGATGCCAGTATAAAACATAGATAGGTAAACAGAGTTCCAGATAAAAACATAGACTAGGTAAAACAAAACCCAAGTATAAAACATAGACTAGGTAAACAGAATGCCAGTATAAAACATAGACTAGGTAACACAAGTCCCAGTATAAAAACATAGACTAGGTAAAACAGATGCCAGTATAAAACATAGACTAGGTAAAACAGAAGTGCCATAATAAACATAGACTAGGTAAAAACAGAATGCCAAGTATAAAAACATAGACTAGGTAAACGGGAAGTGCCAGTTATAAAACATAGACTAGGTAAAACAGAGTGCCATTTTATAAAAACATAGATAGGTAAAAAAAATGCCAGTATAAAACATAGGACAGGTAACACAGAGTGCCAGTATAAAACATAGACTGGGTAAAACAGAGTGCCAGTATAAAACATAAAACTAGGTAAAACAGAGTGCCAGATATAAAACATAGACTAGGTAAAACAGAGTGCCAGTATAAAACATAGACTAGGTAAAACAGGTGCCAGTATAAAACATAGACTAGGTAACAAGAGTCCAGTATAAAACATAGACTAGGTAACAAGAATCCAGTATAAAATAAGACTAGGTAAAAACAGAGTGCCAGTAATAAAACATAGACTAGGTAAACGGGAAGGGCCAGTAAAAAACATAGACAAAGGTAAACAGAATGCCAGTATAAAACATAGACTAGTAAAACAAAGTGCCATATAAAACATAGACTAGGTAAAAACGAAGTGCCAGTATAAAACATAGACTAGGTAAAACAGAAGCCAGTATAAAACAGATAGGTAAACCAGAGTGCCAGTTAAAACTAGATAGGTAACACAGAGTTGCCAGTATAAAACATAGACTATTTTAAAACAGAGTGCCAGTATAAAACATAGACTAGGTAAAAACGAGTGCCATATTAAAACTAGACTAGGAAAACAGGTGCCAGTATAAAACAAAGACTAGGTAAAACAGAGTGCCATATAAAACATAGACTAGTAAACAGATTGCAGATAAAACATAGACTGGGTAAAACAGAATGCCAGTTATAAAACTAGACTAGGTAAACACAGAAGTGCCAGTATAAAAAAAGACTAGGTAAAACAGAGTGCCAGTATAAAACATAAAATAGGTAAAACAGAGTGCCAGTATAAAACATTAAAGACTAGTAAAACGAGTGCCAGTATAAAAATAGACTAGGTAACAACAGAGTGCCATATAAATTAGCTAGGTAAAAAAGGAGTGCCAGTATAAACATAACTAGGTAACACAGTTGCATATAAAAATAGACTAGGTAACACAGAGATGCCAGTAATAAAACATAGACTAGGTAAACAGAGTGCCAGTATAAAAAACAAGACTAGGTAACACAGAGTGCCAGTAAAAACCCATAGGACTAGGTAAAACAGAGTGCAGTAATAAAAACATAGACTAGGTAAAACAGGAGTGCCGTATAAAACAATAGACTAGGTAAAACAGAGTGCCAGTATAAAACATAGACTAGGTAAAACAGAGTCCCGGTAAAAAAACATAGACTAGGTAACACAGAGTGCCAGTATAAAACATAGACTAGTAAAACAGAAGTGCCGATATAAAAACTAGACTAGGAAAACACAGAGTGCCAGTATAAAACATAGACAAAGGTAAAACAGAGTGCCAGTATAAAACATAGACTAGGTAAAACAGAGTGCCAGTATAAAACATAGACTGGGTTTAAAACAGAGTGCCAGTATAAAACATAGCTAGGTAAAAAAGAGTGCAGTATAAAAAATAGACTAGGTAAAACAGAGTGCCAGTATAAACACAGATAGGTATAAAACAGAGTACCATATAAAACATAGACAATGGTAACACAGAGTGCCAGTTAAAAACATAGACTATTGTAAACACAGTGCCAGTATAAAAGCTTTAGACTAGGTAACACAGAGTGCCAGTAAAAAAACTTTAGACTAGGTAAAACAGAGTGCCAGTATAAAAACATAGAATGGGTAACACAGAGTGCCAAGATAAAACATAGACTAGGTAAAACAGAAGCCAGAAATAAAACATAGACTAGGTAAAACAGAGTGCCAGTAAAAAAACATAGACTATGTAAAACAGAGTTGCCAGTATAAAACTTTAGATAGGTAAAACAGAGTGCCATATAAAAAATAGACTGGGTAAACACAGAGTGCCAGTATAAAACATAGACTAGTAAAACAGAGTGCCAGTATAAAACAGACTAGGTAAAACAGAGTGCCAGTATAAAACATAGATAGGTAAAACAGAGTGCCAGTATAAAACATGACTAGGAAAACAGAGTGCCATAAAAACATAGACTAGTAACACAGATTTGCCATATAAAACTAGACTAGGTAACACAGTGCATATAACTGATAGGTAAACAGAGTGCAGTATAAAACAATAGACTAGGTAAAACAAGTGCCAGTATAAAACATAGACCTAGGTAACACAGAGTGCCATAAAAAACATAGACTAGGTAACACAGAGTGCCAGTATAAAACAAGACTAGGTAACCCCAGAGTGCCTATAAAACATAGACTA
>JAPXFY010004650.1:0-5000 GCA_030674185.1 Monoplex corrugatus | reverse complement strand
TCTGTCTCTCTGTCTCTCTGTTTCTTTCTCATTGTCTCTGTTTCTTTCTCTCTCTTCCTCTCTCTCTCTCTCTCTCTCTCTCTCTCTCTCTCTCTATATATATATATATATATATATATATATATATTATATATATATCTTTCTCTGTTTCTCTCTCTCTTTTCCTTCTTTTTCTCCTCCTTCATTTCTTTTTTTTCTCTCTCCTCCTCCTCCTACCTGTTCTCCTTTATTTTTCTCCCCCTCCTCCCTCCCTCTTTCTGTCTCCCTGTCCCTGTCTCTGTCTGTCTGTCTGTCTCTCTCTTTCTCTTCTCTCTTTTCTTTCTCTTTCTCTCTCTCTCTCTCTTTCTCTCTCTCTCTCTCTTTCTTTCTCTTTCTCTCTCTCTCTCTCTTTCTCTCTCTCTCTATATATATATATACATATATATATATATACATATCTCTTTCTCTCTCTTTCTCTCTCTCTTTGTTGGATATGGTTATTTTGAATGGTTTTTGTGATGGAGATACAGAGGGTGAATACACTTTTGTGTCTCCAAACAGGTGTTGTGTGATTGACTATTTTCTTGTTCCATATAATCTGGTCTCATGCTTTGATTTACGGGTAGGTAACTGTGTTGATTCATGGCATCTACCTGTTGAGGTAACATGGAAAAGGGGAAATAATCATACAGATGTAGAAAGTGCAAGACAACAAGGGGAAGAAAAAATTGTATGGTCTGAAGAATTAGCAAGTTTATTTGTAAACGAGCTTGATGGTTCTGAGTTCAACAATTGTCTACAGACAGCTTTCGGTTTGTTAGATTATAATGTGAATGACAGTTTGGAGCAGTTTACTAAGGCTTTATGCGGGGCAGCTGCGTGTATGGTACGAACAGTGAGACAAGGACAAAAGAAACAGAATGATTGGTTTGATAAGGAATGTGAAAGAAAGAAACAAGAAGTTAAGAGGCTACTGAAAAGATTCCAGAGATGCAAAACTGAAAAAGAAAAAAGAGAAAAAAGAGAAGCATATGTCATATCACGAAAAGAGTATGTTAAACTAAGGAAAACGAAAGAAAGGGAATACGAAGATAAGAAAATAAGAACACTCAAAGATTCCATCAATGACTCCAGGACATTCTGGTCAATAATAAGATCTGTTAATAGAAAGGCCTTTGTGTACAATGAAATCTCTATTGAACAATGGTACAATCATTTCTGCAGTGTTTTCAATGATATCGGGGGAAATAATGCACAAGAGATTAATATAGTAGAGGAAGAAAATAATTTTGAGCCACTTTTCAATGAGCCTATAACTAAAGAAGAAGTGACTGCGAGTATCAGGCATTTGAAAGCAGGAAAGAGCGCAGGACTAGATCAAATAATCAGCGAAATGTTAAAACATGCAAATGCTAATGTAATTGATTTCCTTGTCCATTTATGTAACAAGCTTTTTGATAATGGCATTTTTCCGTCAGAATGGGCAAAGTCCATAATAATCCCAATTCATAAAAAAGGAGATGTGAATAATCCAGATAATTATAGAGGAGTCGCTCTAACAAGTATAGTGAGTAAAGTTTATACATATATTTTGAATAAGAGATTAACAAAGTGGGCAGAAAAAGAAGAGAAAATAGTTGAAGAACAAGCTGGATTTAGAGCAAAATACAGTACAATTGATCATATTTTCACACTTTACTCCCTTGTGCAGAAGCATTTACTTTTAAATAAGAAACTTTATGTTGCATTTGTGGATTTTAGGAAGGCATTCGATTATGTGAATCGTAATAATCTTTGAAATATATTACGTAAAAGTGGTGTGAATGGAAAATTATATATGGCCCTAAGAGGAGTTTATAACTCAGTGTTTGCATGCGTGCGTGAGAAGTGTGTATATTCAGATTATTTTGAATGCCCTAAAGGAGTGAAACAGGGGTGTCAATTGAGTCCTCAATTGTTTTCATTTTTCATTAATGAATTAGCAGTGGAACTGTCAAAAAAAGGCAGGCATGGCATTCAAATTATCCCTGGGGTTATTGAGATATTCCTATTGCTGTTTGCAGACGATGTTATTCTTCTCTCTGGTACAGTCAAAGGCTTACAAAACCAGTTAAATGTCTTAAAGGAAGAATCGGATCGACTAGCTTTAACAGTTAACATGGATAAAACTAATATTATGATTTTCAGGAAGGGTGGACATTTATCAAAACACGAAAAATGGTTCTATGGAATTAACGAGGTTAAAGTTGTTAATTCTTATAAATACTTAGGAATGATATTTTCGACAAAATTAAGTTTAAATTATGCATGGGAAGAATCTTGTAATAAAGGGAAAAAGGGTGTTATTGAAATTCTAAAATCCTTACGGAAGCTCAATTCTATTGATTGTAATTTATATTGGAAAATGTTTGATACACAGATAGAACCTTTACTTACATATGCAGCTGAAGTATGGGGTCTTACTGTAAATCCACATATGGAAAAAGTGCATACATATGCTATAAAACGTTTTTTGGCTGTACCAATTCACTCTTCTAATACTGTTTTATATGGAGAAACTGGAAGATATCCTTTATACATTAGAACCTTTGTGAAGAGTATTAAATACTGGTTGAAATTGTTAAGGCTTCCACAATCTCGGTTATGTAAACAGGCATATGAAATGATGGTTACTCAAATGGAAATAGGAAAACAGAACTGGGCCTATCAGGTAAAAAAGGCTTTATCAGAACTTGGGTTTGGAATCGTGTGGTTGTCCCAGGGAGTAGGAAATGAGTGTCAGTTTATTAATGAATTTAAAGACAGGCTTATTTGTTCGTTTAAACAAAATTGGCACTCAGATATGGAAAACAAAGAAAAATATAGTTGGTTCTTCTCATTTAAAGATGTTTTTCAAACCGAAAAATATCTCAGTGTTGTTACGGATAAATGGCAAAGAACTAATTACGCAAGATTTAGATTAAGAACACTTGGTTTCAATGCAAATAAAAATTGGTTTCAACCTGGGACGTCCACAGTATATCTTTGCCCCTTATGTGGAAACAATGTCGATAATGAAAAACACTTTTTATTCCAATGCCAAATTTTTAATACAATACGTGGAAAATGCAAAGTTATTGAATCCGACATGGCCAAAAGACAAGATGTTGTATCTATTTTGTCGTCTGAAGACGAAGTCATAATCAAATCAGTGGCACTATACATTGCGGAAGCACAAAAAATAAGACATAAACACTTACAAGCCCGACAATAGTGCTAGACAATATCATACTGGGATTAATTTAATTTCTTTTGACTGATGTGGGCTATATCACGTTAACTCCAAAGGAAGCCGCTTTATTATATACTCTGTTTTGTAAAGAGCTGTTTTCATTTGCTTTATTTTGCTTTGTTTGCCGATAATTTAAGAGTAGCTAATAATATGAAAATAATGGTATATTTGTAGAATATGTTAGAAGTGCATATTGAAAGGGTATATAGACATGTAAGGGTCTACTATACATGTTAACAAAAACAAAAAAACAAAAACAAAAAAAAACAAAAAAACAAAAATAAATAAAAGGCATAGTGATGTTCCTTGTTAACAGAGTATTTTGGGGCAGTTATGTGAAGATTATATTATTATCACTAAATGTAAGGTTTGGGTGGTCTAGCCCAGATGTTTCATCATATTACAGTTTTGATGTGTGTGTGCGTGCGCACGAGCGCGCGCCCGCGTGTGAGTGTATATGGATGCGTGTGTGTGTGTGTGTGGGTGTGGGTGTGTGAAAAAGATTTTGGTTTGTCTAAACCTAGACAAATTATTGGCCTGAATGTGGGAACACTGTTCTGATATTTTTTGTTGTTGTTTTCTTTGTATTATGTAGTAGTGGTAAAATGGATGATTGTTCATTATATATGATTTGAATATGTTCGACTGTTCAAGGAATGGATGTTCGATATTTTTTTTTGATTATGCGTGAAGAATTTGCGCACATACAAAGAGTGGATTATGTGTCGCACTACTGGAAAATTGTTATCCCCCTTGTCAAAAGACCTTTTCGGGTAATGACAATAAACAGTTTCAGTTTCAGTTTCAGTTTCTCTCTTTCTCTCTCTCTCTCTCTCTCTCTCTCTCTCTTTCTCTCTCTCTCTTTCTCTCTCTCTGTCTCTGTCTCTCTTTGTCTCTCTCTCTCTCTCTGTCTCTCTCTCTCTGTCTCTCTCTGTCTCTCTCTGTCTGTCTCTCTCTCTCTGTCTCTCTCTTCCTCCCTCCCTCTTTCTGTCTCCCTATCCCTGTCTCTGTCTGTCTGTCTCTCTATCTCTCTATCTCTCTTACATACCATACATTTTCGTTTTTTCTCTCCTCCCTCTCTATCTCTGCCTCCCTCCCTCCCATCCCCCTTTCTCTGTCTCATTCTGACAAACACACACACACGCACGCACACACACACACACACACACACACACACACACACACACACACTCATACAAACATACACGCATATTCTCTCTTTCTCTCTCTCTCTCTCTCTCTTCTCCCTCTCTCTCTCTCTCTATTCTCTCTCTCTCTCTCTCTCTCTTACACACTGTACACTTTCTCTTTTTCTCTCCTCCCTCCTGTCCCTGCCTCCCCCCTATCTCTCACACACACACAAAAACAGCACAGGCATACTCTCTCTCTATCTCTCTCTCTTACACACACACACACACACACACACACACACACACACACACACACACACACACACACACACACACACACACAGCACAAGCATATTCTCTCTCTCTCTCGCTTACACACACACACACACAACACACACACACACACACAAACACAGCACAAGCATACTCTCTCTCTCTCGCTCTCTCTCTCTCTCTCTCTTCTCTCTTACACACAAACACACACACATACACACATATACAAACACAAACACAGCACAGGAATACTCTCTCTCTCTCTCTCTCTCTCTCTCTCTCTCTCTCTCTCTCTTTTACACACACACACGAACAACACACAACACACACACACACACACAAACACA
>JAPXFY010004648.1:0-17305 GCA_030674185.1 Monoplex corrugatus | reverse complement strand
TTAGCTTGGGGGAAATGTTTGATGTTGAGGGGAACAGGGGGGAGGAGTAAAAGGGTTACTGTAGCTGGGAAAAAATTTTTTCTTTTGTTTCGGGTCGCTCCCCTCTCTGTGAAATAAAAATTTTCAAAAACAGCCCTGTAAAAAAAAAGAGGAGTTGGGGGAAAAAAATTTTGGGAAATTTTGGGTTTAAGTTTTGAAAAAAATGTAAAAATTGAAAGTGCTTTCCCCAGGGTATAGGGGTTTTCTGTTCCGGGGGAAACCAGAAGCTGAATTGATTGTTCTGTTTAGGGGGTTCTTTATTTTCAATTACTGTGTGTCCTGGGTCCCGTTTTTTTCCTTAAAGGATTAAAAAAAAATTTTATTCCTTTCCCCCAAATCTGTTTCCCTTTTCCCTGGGCCCGGGCCCTTAACTTTTTTTTTAAGCCCTTCTTGTGTATGTTCCGGGATTGTTACCCTCACTTCAGCGCATCTTCAAACCCCATTGAATGGAGGGGGCCCACCAGGGAGAGCAAGGTTGTGGGGTTTTGGGGGGGGGTATTTAAAAAAATGAATGATACTGATGCAATAGAGTTTTTTTGTTTGGACTGTTGATGAAATTGGGGGATTGCACTGAAAGCTTACTTTCCCAGCCTGAGAAAAAAAACAAAGGGTTTTGTGATCGGGAAAAAATTAGAACACTAACACCCCTCGTTGATGAAACCCAATAAAGTTATGAGAAAGGGGGAAACAATGACAAGGTAAAAATCCCAAAATTTGTTTTTTAAAACTGATAAAGGGTTTCCAAAACCAAAAATTTCCTGTTTTGGGGCCCATTGGGGGAAACCACTTCCCCACATTGATTGGTCCGGTTTTTAGTGTTTTGTGGGGGCCCATAAGGCTTGGATTCAAGAAAATTTCATGTTTCCGCTTATTTAAAATTTTCCCTTTTCGCGGGATTATTTTTGGAAGGTACGGGAGTGTTGACCCCAAAGGGAAAAAAATTGTTTGTGAGGTACCTTTTTAAAAGGGAATATGAATAGTCTGGGATAGAAGTCTGGAGCTTTGAAAAGTACCGGGTTTTTGGGGGAAAAGTGTTTTGGGGGGAAAAGGAAGATTTGGCACATGAAAAACAGTACGGGTTCACCCAAATGATTTTTGAATAGAAGTTTTGTCAGAACGTTTTCCCTTTGTGGAAATTCTAGAAAAAAAGGGCCCGTACTGCTTGGGGAAGTCTAAAAACGGGTTTTTAAATTTCAGGTTAAAGGGTTTTAAATAAAAAGTTTGTAGTTGAGGGGTGGGATGTGATCAGTGCTGAAGATTTTTCCCTCGATGGAATAAAGGAAAAAAAATTAAAAAGAGGAAAGAGGAAATTTACAGGTAAAAAATAATGAGACCCGTTCAGCAATAAAAAAAATTTTTCCCGGGTTGATTTTAATTTAGAGGAAGTTGTTTGTTTATTTGATCTAGATGTTAAAGGGGCCCCGGATTATTCCCAATAGATACAGATTTAAAACTTCTTCAGATTTAAAACACAGCCAGTGGTGTAGTATCTTCTATGGTAAAAAGGGGATTATCTGTCTTTTGTTGAAATTGAAAAAAATAAAGTATTTGTCTTGGGTTTTTGTAAATGTTGATGGTTTTTTTTGATGGGAAACTGCAGGGTTAGGGAGATTTTTAATTTTGTTTTTTTAACGAAAGTTAAAAAAAAAGGGAAACCCTTGTTTTAATGAACGGGGTTTTTGGGGTTTTGGGTGCAACTTTTGTTATTTTGAAGTTAATTTGTTGTTTTTGGTGTTCACCCTTCGTAAAAAAAAAATTGTTTCATATTATGACGGGCACAAGGGGATTTTGTTTTTATCAGTTTAAATTTTTTTAAATTTATGCATTTTTAAAGCAGATGATAATGTGTTTTTTTTTTTCCTTTCCCTTTTTTTTTCTTTTTCTTTTTTTTTTTGGTAGTTTGACTTTAAATTGCTTTTTAATTTAAAAGACTTATCTGTAAGTAAATCTCGGGAAAAAGAAAACATGGAAAAATGTGGTGTACCTTCTCTTTTTAAATTTACAAAGTTTTATCTTTTGGTTTAGTAAAAAAATTTGTTTTGGGTTTGGTTGGTTTCTGTTTTTGTTGCTTTTGGGTTCTTTTTTTAATTAGATCATTTTCCCTTAGAAAAATGGTAGTGGCAGGGGTTGACTTTGTTTGTTATAGGAAACTTGGGTTTTCCCTAATATTTCTGCCCATTTAGAGGGGAACATCTTTTGGGATTTTTTGAATTTTTGTAAAATTGGGAAATAGTTTGGTGTGAAAGGGTTGGGGAAATTTTTGTGTTTCCATAGTTGTGGAGGCTAAAAATTTTTACCTGGAAAATTAATGTATTCTGTGTGTTGTGGTAAAATTGTGAAAGTGTCTACAAATTTTTTTTAAAAAGGGAATAGGATTTGGGGATTCCCCCCTTTTTTCATACAAATCACTTTGGGGGTACTTTTGAAAAGGAGTTGGGCAGTGAACATTTTAAAATTGGTTATTTCATTTCAGAGTACTTCCCTTACTTCAACTTTTTTCCCCATTTTTTTTTTGTTGGGGACTTTTACAAAGATTCAAAATTTAGGGTTCCAGTTATTTTTTTAAAAATTATTTTGGGCCCTATTTAATTCAGACCCCAAGAGAGCTGTGGAGGAATTTTGCAAAATTTTGTTTTAAAAAAAAACTTTGCATTGTTTTTCGCTTTCTGAATAAAGGCTTTAATTTTTTTCCAGAGCCAGGGGTTTGGGTCCTACTTAAAATTGGGTTTTTCCCTTTGGTATGTTTGGTTTACTGTTAAATTAAAACCCCAGTATTTTTTTTTTTTTGGAAATATCTTGAAAGTTTCTTTTTTTTTTTCCCAGGCTCCCGCTGTTCGGTTTTTGATATTTAACGGGGTTGACGAAAAAAGGATTTTTAACACATTTTTATTTGATACAAGTTCCCAACAAAAAGACTTTTTTAACAGTGCCCTTCGTTATTTGTTTGAAATTGGTTGAAAGGGGAAGTTTAAAGGAAAGGGAAAATGGTCAGACTAAGTCATGCCCCCAATTTTGTAGGTATTCGGTTACAAGATGTAGCGGGGAAATGTGGCAGTTTCTGGAAAAAATTCCCCCCATTTCTGTTCCCCCCCCCCCCTTTTTTTTTTTTTTAAAAACATAATTTACATTATTTCTTCAAAAGTGTTGTTAAGGGTGCTTGTTAAAGTAAAGAAAAATTTTTGGAAGGTGTGAAAAATCATGTATTGTAAAACTGTTTATCAAATTTTTTGGGATGGTTGAGGGGGAGGGGATTTTTTTTCCTTAAAATTTGAAAAAAAGGTGCAAAGTAAAAAAAACTGTAGTTGAAAGTTTCGTTGTTTTTTTAAACACCCCTTTGGAAGAAATTTTAGAGTAGTTACCCCTTTTCTAGTAAATTTCATGTTCCCGCTTAAACCATGGTTTTCCCCAAAACAAAATGTGTTTAAAAGGGTACCATGGTCATGGTTAATTGAAATTTTTGTTCACAGAAATTAGTCGTTTGGATGTTGTTTTCTGGGAAAAATTGGTTTTGAACCCCTGGTTGACCTTTTTTTAAAGGGTTTTTGGGTGTATTGAAAAAGTAAAAAAAAATGACAAATTTTGAAAAATGTTTTTGATCGTTTTTTGTTTAAATGGGGGTTTTTTTTGTTTAAAATTTGCCTGATCAAGTCTTCAAAAGCAAAAAGGGGCCTACCTTATATTTTTCAGTTTTTCCCTTTTTTTGTTGTTGTGGCAAAGTGTTTTTGGTTTTATACTTATGCAGACAAAGGGTTTCAATTCTTTTTCCCCCAGATTTGGGAAAAAGGGAGGTTTTTGTTTGTTGTATTTTGGTTTGTTGTTGTAATTCAAATTTTTTGGAAATTTTAATGTTGATGCTACAAAATTCCCAGGTTTTTTTGGGACCCAAATCTGAGTTTTGGGTTTTTGCCAGTGTAGCATTGGGCATAACGGTTATGAAAGAAATTTTTTAAGTCTTTACTCCCCAGAATAGCTTGCTGCAATGGTGGTTCCTTAGAAGAAAAAATTTTTAGTTGTTTTTGCTCACTTGGAAGTTGCTGTTTTGCTCTAAATTTAAAAGTTTAGTACATGGGATTGGGGGGTGGTTACCCTTTTATCAAGGAGATAGAGTTGCTCTGTTTTTCAGTTTGGAGAAGTGGGTGGGATTACCTTTTCAAACTTGTGAGACAAAAGGGTTTTTGTAAGGCAAATGTCCAGTGCAGTTTTTGAGGCCCTTTGGGGCATGATAATTTATGTTATGGTATTAAAAAAAAGAGTGGGGGTTGGTCAAGTTGCCTTGTATTTTTTTGTGGGGGAGATAGTTGGGTCATTTTCAGTGGGCTGTCCCGTTTTGGGATTTTTTTGTTGGGAAAGGTTTATGTGTGGGTTTTTTTTTTTCCCTTTTAAATTTGTATGTGTGTATTAGTCTCTTTTTTTTTTCCTTTTTTTTTTTTAAAAATTAAAAAAAACCCGGGCTGGGTTTTCACCCCTGCAGTATTAAATCGGGAGCAGGTGTAAAACTGATTTATGGTTGTTGGGAAAGTTTGAAAAGCCCCCTTTGGGGTTTTTATAAAAATCTGAAAACCCCTTCCCTGCCTTTACCCCCCTGGGGTTTTAATTGATTGATTGATTGTTGAAATAAAAAATTTTTAATTTTTAAACATGTCATCAAGTGTTAGGGACAAAGTTTTGTTTCCCCTTGAATATTGTTGCGTACATGGAATTATCCCCTTTTGAAAAGGTAATGGTCTCCATCTTTTTTTTTTTTACATGATAGGATTGTGTGTGTGGGGGTGGTGGGAGTGGAGGCGGATTGAATTAAGTCCTCCCCATTTTCCCACCAACTTTTGTTTAGAAATTTGTTCGTTGTAAAAAACAAATGTTCGAAAATTGTGGGCGGGGTTGCCCCTTTGGCGGGCCCAATGTTTTTTTATATTTCCTGGTGTAATGGTTGCATTTGGACTCTAAATCCAGCAATTGGGTTTTTAAAATCTTTGGGAACTGAAAAGTTTATTCCGCATAAAAACCCCCATTAACCATGTATAAAGTTTCGTGTACTTAACCATTCTTAAAAGTGTACATTTTGTTGCAAAGAATACAAAAACAAAAGTTAATGAAGGTCAAAAATGTGAAAAAAAAAACCTATTTGGTGTTGCTGAAAAGTCTCTTATTCAAAAAGGGGCCTTTTGGGTTTCCCTGGTATTGGTACTGGGAGTATTAACCCAATTTTTGCCAAAAAGTTTCTTTGTGGGCTTTTCCCCATTTAAAATACCCCCGTTTTTGAGTTTTTTTTGTGCCGGGGATTTTTTCCTTATTGGGTTAAAACACCAAAAACCCGGAAAAAAGGGGGGGTTTTTATTTTTTATTTTTTTTTTGGGGTTTTTAAAGGGAGTTTTTTTCCCTTTTGTAATTTGGGGGGGGGAAATTAGGAAAGGGTTTGCAAACCTTTTATTTTTGTGGTTTGGGGAAAATTTGGGTTTAAATTTTTTTAAGATTTTCCCTCTCGGTTTAATTTCATGCCTGATGTACACAATGTGTAAAGAAAAGTTTTGATTATTCTTTTAAATAACCCCTATCTAAGGGCGGGTTTCAAAAAGGGTTTTTTTTTTTGGGGTTTTTTTTATTTTTTTTTTTAAAGCGGAGATTTTGATTTTAGGAAAAAACCCCGGCAAAAAGAAGGGTGCTCCTTGGGTAAAATATTTTTTATGCCCCAAATTCCTTCGGAAAAGAAACTTCAAATTTTGGGGGTAGGTTTGCGAACACCTATTAGGTTTTTTTCCCCAAATTTTTTGTTCGTTTTTTTTTTTTTGATGGTTTTGAACTAATTACACTATTATAAATTAAAGGGAAAAAAAAATTAAACCTTTTCATTCATTCAGCGAATTCCGCCCCCCTTTTCCCGGGCCTCCCCCGTTCCCCCAGGGGTTTTTTCGGAAGTCTTTTTTGGGCCCCCCGGGGGCTAAAACCCAATGGCTTTTTTTCCATAAAAAAAAAAAATTTCCCACCCAAAACATTATTTTTCCCCTTGGGGGAAAGGGTTTTTTTCTTTTTTGATTGAAAAAAAATTTGGGAGTTTGGAAAGTTTTAAAATACGAATTTTTAATTTTTAAAAAAAAAATCTTTTAAAAAAAAAAAGGGGTTTGGGGAAAAAAGGGTGTAAAAATTTTGGGAAGGCAAACCAAAAAACAACCGACGGGTGCCCCTAATTTGGCCCTTGGGTTTTTAAAATTTTTTGGGTTTGGCAATAAAGCCCCCCCCCCCCCTTTTTTTTTTTTGGGCCCCCAAAAAAATTTGCGGTTTTTTGTAGTTTTTAAATATGTTAAAACCCCCGGGTTTCCCCTTTGGGAGAATTTTTATTTGGGACACGGGGAATCAATGGAAATTTTGGGCAACCCAACCATCCCCAAACATTTCCCCCTGTTTTTTTGGGCCCCTTTGGGGGCCCCCTTTTTTTTTTTTAAATTTTTTTAATTTTTTTTGGGGGCATTTTGGGAAATAAACCAAATTTTTTTTTAAAAAAAACCAAAAATTGTAGGGTAAAATTTAAACCAAAAACTTTTTTTTAAAAACCCCGGAAAATGAAAAAGAGAAATTTGGGGGGAAAATTAAAAATCAAATCAGGGGAGTTAGTTTTGAACAAAAAACAAGGGGGGTTAGGCCCCATTTCATCATTTTTGCCACAAATTAAAAAAGGTTCCTCCCGTTTAAAGCCCAATTTTTAAAATTTTAAACACAATAAGGCACAAAACTAAATAAAAAAAAACCCTCTTTCCCCCCTTACCCCCCTAAAAATTTTCCCCTTACACCCCAAATTTTCCCCTTTTTGGAAAAATTTTATCAACCTTTGGGGGAAGGAAAAAAGGAAGGGGAAAAAAAGGGAAAAAAAAGGAAATAAGGAAAAGGAAAAAAAAGGGAGAAAAAAAGAGGACAAAAAAAAAAATGGGGGCCATTTTTAAAGACGAATCCCCGGGGGGGATTTTATAATTTTAAAAAAAATTTTTGGGATGTTGAATGATTAAAAATAAGGTAAATGGTAATAGGAGGAAAAGGGGGGGCCCAAAAAGGGGGCGGAAAAAAAAAAAAAAGGGAAAATTTTTAGAAAACAATAAAGAACAAAAAAGATAAAAACTTTTAATACTTTTTTACCCCCTTTAACCCCAAAAACAATGGGGGGGGGGGCGTTTTTTTTATTTTCATTTTTTAAAACCAACCCGGATTTTCCTTAAAAATTTTTTTTTTTAAAAAACAGAATGTTTTTCAAACTACAGAAATTGAACTGGTAAAAACTGCACGTATGAATTTCCCAGTTTTTAAATCCCTACTATTTAATGCAAAAAAGTCCACAAATTTGATTGAAAGTGATTTGTGGTTAAATTGGAAAACAATAAAAACTTCAGATGTGGGGGTTGAATTTTAAAACAGACTTATCAGAATGAAAAGGAATCACAAATTTCAGGTTTTCCCAAAACCTGTGTGCAATATTTTTCCAAGGGAAAAAAGACACAAAGGTATGCTGGCTGATAAACCTTTTTTTTCGATGCCGGATGGCCCGTGTCAAGTGGATAAGACAAAAATTTTAGTGATTAGGCTGGTTTTGATTATAGTCATTCCCCCCTGGTGAGTAAAGGGGGATTTTGAGATCTTTGATCTTTTTGGTCAACCCGTGAAACTGTTAAAAGCCTAAACTTTCATGTGAATGTGCAACCCGAAAATTAGTAGATGTAAATCGTGAATTTTGCAGTGTTGTGGTAATAGAAAACATGACAGACCCTTTTGGACCCCTCAAAAATGCTTTGTGACTACGCAAGATACCCGCATGTGGGAAAAACAAAAGCAATCGAGAAAAATTGGAACGCTTTTTAAAAAAAAAGAATTTCCGAGAACCTGTAAGTATACGGGTTTTTAATGTTCAAGTTACAAAATCCGGCCCCAAAAAAATGTTGGTGGATTTAAATGATCAAAGAAGTGTGATCATGGGTAAAAAGTTTGAACAAGAATACCCCAAAATTCACAAAAAACAAAATGGGAAGGGTGTGATTTTAAATGAAGAAAAAATTGGAGGTATCCGTGAAATCCAGTACGCTCAGATTGGTCTCAGCCTTTAAAGTGATCCAAAAGGACCTCCCTTTCAATAATACCAAGGTATAAACCCCTGGCAAATAAGGATAGTATTCAAGGGAAAAAAAAAGAAAAAAAATACCACAATGGGGCCCATACTGTTGTTTGTTTCCCTTTCTTGAACGGTTTACTTAACCCTAATCTAATTTTAAATTTGTGCTTAAATTTTATGCTGTTTTCAGATACCAATAAAATCTGTTTTTTAGACTGACAAAATTTAATTGTTGCTGCCTAAGTGTCGCAGTTTTGTGTATTTGCAGTTGTTTTCCTTGGGAGGGGTGGTAAGATTTTCCCAAAATGATACCCCCCAAAAAAAAAAATCTTCGATATTCTGGAGCCAAATGTTTTGTGGGTTCATCTGTCATGAAAAAATAAGAATTTTTTGTTAATACTTTCCTACTAAGAAAAAATTCAAAAAGAACTGTAGTGCATGGTTTTTTAGCAGGTAATCACTGTGTGGATGTTTACAATATGTTAATAACAACCAAGGGGTGTCTTTGAAAAAGCAAATTTTGTCCTTTACAAACGGGAAAAAAATTACAAAAATTGGGTTGATTCGTTTGCCCCCAAATTACTTATTCTTTATTTTGTTAGCTGCAAGAATTGGGGACCTTTAAGTATATCTATGAGTAAAAAGTGTTTTGAAGTGTTTTTCCTTTTTTCACCTAGTTAGTGAAAAAAACAACAATGACCTTGAAAATTTATGGGATGTCAGTAAAATTAAATGTTACAGAAGTTGATATTAACGAAAAAAAAATTATGTTTATAAAAATTTTGTAAGTTTGTGAACAAAAAATTTCCCTTTTAATGCACTTTCCCCAATCATTCGATTGTGCACTTCAAAATGTTACTGACACGGTGCAAAAACCACAAAAGCATTTTCTAATATATAATACCCACACTGTTAAAAAATGAAAAAAATTTTTTCATGCGCTGTCTCACCTACTCAGCAAAATTAGGGTTTAGGTTGCTAACATTTTCCCCATAAATAGTCTGTTTAGTGTTATCTCCCGAATGTAAGTGAGTCCAAATGAGTTTTGAGAATGCCAATAAAAGAAAATTTTAATTATGCCTTTAAAATTTTGGTATTATCTTATTATTATTTTCTATCATATTTTATGACTGTTTTTTTTTTTAATGTCAGTTGTGTCATTTTTAAAACCATCTCAAAAAAGATGCTATGGGCCCCGAAAAAAAAAGCTGAAAAGAAAAAAAAAAAAAATTTTAGTGAATTCAACACTTTATCTCAGGATAGGGCCCCCTGGTGCGCCCATTCTTTCCAAATTTATCAAGAGGGTTAAAAAAAAACCGAGTATAAACGATGAAAACTAAGACTTTGAATGTTTAATTGTGGCCTAAAAAAACCCAAAAAAATTGTACTGCATGTCACTTTTCCTTAGAGAAAAAAAAATTGCAACTAATAAAACCCCCCGTTTTCAATCTAATAGGGGTATGTAAGGTTTATTAATTCGAACCGACAGGAGAAAGGATCAGTGGCAAAAAATAAAGGGAAAGGGGGAGGGCAGAGAGCAACTAGCAAGACAAGATGACAGGTAAATTCCAAGCAGAGTATTTCTGAAGTGGGGATATATTTATACGAAAAAACCCCCGCCATCTTCACGGGGGGATTTAGGGTCATAAAAACATAATAATGAGATTAAAAAGGTCATGCAAGTAGTTAAAAATGGAAGTGCTATTGGGGGGAAAGTACTTGATATCTTATGGTGGGCCCGGGGTGGAAATGGTAAATGAACGGTAGTTGTATTTTAACTTTTCTCTATTGTGATTTTTTAACGTCCCAAAGTCAAAAAAATTTTGGCATTAAGAGTAGACTAAAGGCATAAAAAAGATTTTTTAAAAGGAAAAAAGCTTGAAAATGGATGTTTTGAATGGTTTTAAAATGAAGACGGATCATAAAAGCAATACTGACATTCTTTACTTTGGTAAGTACCATGAAAATAAAAATACAGGTGCCCTTGTAAAAAATTCAAGATCGTGAAATTAAAAATTTTCTATTGAAAGTTTTTTCCCACTAAAAAAACCAAAATTTATAATTAATTACATTTGGTTTGTGATATTTTTTCTTTCGATGATCGTTAGTTGTGTTTTTGAAATTGTCCCAAAGCCATCAAATTTGCATTTGTAGTTGACTCAAAGTATTACTAATCCTATAAAAAGCGGTTTATGTTCATTTTAAATCCGAAATGGTGATACTGCGTTCAAAATTTAAAAATGGTTGAGTTTTGCTGTACGCACAATGACTCTGAAAAAGTGAAAATGATCCACAAATGAAAAGAAATTTGGGGTGAGAAAATTCTGTTCAAAAATTTTTGATGTTCTAAAGAAAATCCAGAGTCTGTTTTTCTCGGTCATGAAACCCTTGAAGAAGCATCCAATGAAATAAAAATGTGTGAAGGAGGACAACAGTACTGCACAAAGGAAAACAAAAAAAAGTATTCTGAGAAGTTTGCAAAAAAGGGGTTCCACACCTTCACAAAAAAATCAAATTTTTGGGGACTTTTTTGCCCCGTGCCTACACTTGGGGGCCCTGGACTCTTAATTTTGCATTATATTCAGTAGTCACCTTTGCCCCATTTGGTAAAAAATTTAGAAAAGGTGAGAAAATTTGTGTACCCATTTTGTTGACACAAGCCTACCTTTTCCTCTTGGTCAATATGAAAAAATCTTTTTAAAAGGGGGCATGCAAGAAAGTTTTCCATGAAGTATCTCAGTGCATGAGACATTCAGGAAATGGGAATGGAGAGAAATTTTTTTTTCTCTTTGCCCAAGGTTGTAATTTAAGGTTATGTTTTTCATGCAAATGCCCATGCAAAGTAGGAAACATGCAAGCAAATATCTGTGCCTGTGACATTCTGGCAGAAAAGTGTTTATGAATTCTTTGGCGAGGCAAGTGTTGACACTCTTTGCGAGGTCATGTTTAAAATATTCTGACGGGTGGTCTATACATCTTTGAAAGGTAAAGTGTCCATGCCCCGACGGGGTTTAAAGTTTGAACTGATTGAAAAGATCAAGAGGTCAGTTTCTTTGACATTCTGACAGAGGTGGGTTTCTTGCAGAGTCAAGTTTTGCCCTTGACGGTGAAGTCTCTATGAACTCACTCTGAAGAAAGTCGTTTGCCCCGTTTGACAGAGATTGTTTGGCCCTTTTTTGCGAGATAAGTATTGACCTCTTCCAAAAAAAGTAAAATAATATGACACTAGTAAAAGCTTTGGAAAATGTAAATACTTGGATCTTGGGCAGGGCAAGTGTTTAACATCATGTAAAATAAAAGAGCTGTAAAAGGTTAAATTTTAAACAAAGTATCCGGAAATGTTGAAATTTAAAACTTCAGGAGGGTGGGTGAGACAGGGGAAAAAACGATTTGTCCAGGATTTTCGGGGTAAAAACAAAAAGAGATTTGCCCGGTTTTACCACCGTGACCGTTGACTAAGAAAAACCCAGCTGTGGTGGAAATAAAATTTTATTTTTTGATTTGGCCTGAACGAAATGAGAGTGAAAGGAAAGTTTTTTTGATGTCTTCTATGTCATAGCGCTTGCTCACTCAGAAAAGATATGAGATTTTACACTTCAAAGGAAATGTAAGAAATATATGTATTAAAAAATTTCTGTAGAAAAATTATATTCAAATAGATATGCAGAAAAAAAACTTTTGCGGGGTTTATTATTACAAAAAAAAAATTAAAAAAAAATAACAATGTGTAAAAAAAATTACACAAAAAAAAAAACGGGGTCCCCCAAAACCATAAAAAAGAAAGGTAGAGAAGAATGGGGGAGACATTAAGTAAAGATTAAATGGTTTAAAAAATATTATTTTCGCACAAGAAAACAAGATTTCCCAATCAAAATTCTTAAAATTACTTCCAGAAGCGATCTTCGATTTTGCCAACTTTTGAATTTAAATGTAATCCCAGGACTTTGTACCAAATTTGCTTTAAAATTTCCTTTTGCTTAAACAAAAATTCTGTTTTCTTTTTAATCTGAAAAAGTAAATGTACTTTTTTCTCAACAACTTTAATTTGTTCTTTGAAAACAGTGGGAGAATAAAAAAGGAAATTTTATTTTTTGACAAGAGCAGATTTTTTCTTGGTAAAAAATTGTGTTCCCAAAAAAATTCCCAAGCAGTTTCTTGGTGAATCATATGTCCCTTTGAAGAAAGTTCCAAAAGATAAAAGATTGAATCAGGGGGGGTTAAATGACTTGGTTTAGTGACTTCTCTCAAAACCAAAAAAAGAAGGGAAAAAGTCAGCAAATATTTCAAAAAAAAATCAAGGGGCCCTTGAATGAACAAATGCAACAACAATTTTGAACAAAGGGGCTGGATCAAAACCCACAGTTTGTTGAGAGTTTTCATGACTACATTTTTAAAGGGGGGTTGTCCCTTACCTGGGTTGAAAAGAGGTAGGGGGGAAAAGACCTCAGTTTTTAAGCCGTTATAACGGCAATATCCATCTTTTTTTCCTTGTTGTTTTCCCTTCCCAACCTAAAGGAAAAGTTCCAGGGAAGTAGACCCCGCCACGTTTTACCCGACAAGGTAAAACACAGCGTCAGACTGGGTACATCAATGACCTGGTTTAAAAACTGTATTCAATTTGTGGTGATCAGCCAAGAAAAAACAAAACCTTTAAAAGGTGTGGACAGAAAAAAAGTAGTAAAAAATTTTCAGTCAAAGCTATTTTAAAAAGCTGGTGTAAACTGCTGTGTAAAGTTGCTCTTTCTTCTTTCTATGTCTGGGTTTCTTACTTTTTTAAATACGGAAGCTATCAAAAGGGTTCTTTGATTAAAAAGACCCCAACTTGAATTTTCGAACAGAAGGGGTAAGGAAATGAATGAAAGTCCCAAGATCGGGCATAAAGAAGGTGTGAAAAGCCAGCCCCTCAAATATGAAAAAAAAATGATGAAGGGAAAAAATTGCTTCTTTTGAACGTTTCTTCTAACCCAAATTTTAAAATTTTGGGAAAAGAAGAACGTGTGTTTCTGACATGTTTTTTAATTTTAAAGGTCTGTGAATATTTTAAAAGCAGTAGAACCCCCCATTTCACGTTAACTTCAAAATAAACTTTTTTGTACACTTTCCAAATCTATTGCTCTTGGTTTTAAACTATTTTGCAAAAATCGAAAAGTGTGCCATGTTCAATTATCACAAACATTCACTTGAAAAATTTTTTTTGGTGTGTCCCCTGAGGTTGGGGTTTAAAACTTTCCCAGTTTTAAATGTTTGAGTTATTGAAGTTGGGATTCTAAAATGATTTCAATTTTGATGTGGAAATCTTTTTAAAGGTCATTATGATAAGGAAAGGTTCAAGCAACACTCTTTTTTGGGCTGTTTGAACAAAAAAGTTGGTGCTTCTGTTCTTTAAAATGAAAAAAAAGGTTTAAAAAGGAAATTTGCTTTATCACAGAAAATTTTAATTGGAAATTAAACTTGAAAAATTGCAAAGCGTAGAAGTGAATTGTCCCAAAGTTAATGTATGAAGGTGCTGTTTTGCCGAAAAACGAAAGCAAAATATTTTTGTCCATATTAGGGGGTTTTGGACATCTTTTTTTCAAATTATTGCCCATGTGACCCTAACAATTGGTTTTGAATTCCCAAAAACCCTGGAGCAGATGACAAAAAAAAGGATTTTAGTTTTTGGGATTTTGTTTGATAAAAAGCCCCTGTTTTCAAGTAATTCCCCAATTCTATGAATTTTTAACCCTTGTCTTCAACCTCACCCCACGTCCCTTTTTATTGTTAAATCATCTATAGACTTTGAAAAACTACACTTGGTTTTAAATTTAAAACATCCAAACCCTTGCTTATTCCTCAAGCAAAACACAATCTTCTTAAAAAAATATACATTGGTGAACCCAAAATAAAGTAAAGTTTTAAACCCCTTTGACTGGCGCCTGTCCACCGCATCTGTATTGAAAACCATTCTACCAAAAGAAAAAATTTAAACCCCTTTTAACCCCCTCCCCATCCCCAATTGTGCTGGTAAATAAAAAAGATCATAGTAAAACTTTTTTTTTTTACTTGCGTTCCCCGCGGTAAATTAAAGGGTATAGAATAAAGTTTTTTTGAGTATATAGAACATTCCCTTCCAAAATTGTTGTGCGTGGTAATTCCAGAAAAATTATCAGGAAGCGAACCCCATCAGTTTGACTCGTGGTTTGGAAAGGGATATAATGGTTGAATGCAGATATGTATAAAGGCTACTGCCTTTTTATGTTTTAATGGTATGGGTAAAAAAGGGAAAAAAAAAACGAATTAAAAGTTTGTTTTTTCAATTGTATATCAGGTATCAATTTGATCTGTTTTTGGTGTAAGGAGCCCGGGTGGGGTTAACTCTTAGGGCGGGTTTTGGGTTGCTTTTTTTTTCGAAATGGTCGTTTGAATAGTATTAAAAAGTTTTTTTCAAAATTTGTAGCCCTTTCAAGGGGTTTTTATTGAGTAACAAATTGGTTCTGTCATAGTTACCTCTTCCCCGTCTTGGTTTTTGTTCATTACCCCACGTCATATGCCACCAGGTGTCGTGTCTCCTATCCCCCAGGCTACTTTTTTTCCCCAAAATGCTGTTCAAAGTGAATATCCTAGCACCAAAGCCTCTCAAATTCTCTAAAAAAATCGGTTGGTTTCTGAGCCAGAATTTTTCCCATTTTGCCTGCCGGGTCATTTCAAAGACCCAAAGAGTAAGGCAACTTGGGATAGACCGTTTTGTGTTTGGCATGGTGGTGTGTGTTGGGTTTGTGTGTTTGTGTGTGTGTTTGTTTTTGCGTGGGGGGGGTTTTTGTTTGTGATGTGTGTGTGTGTGGGGGTTTTTTGTTGTGTGTGTTTTGTGTGTGTGTTGTGTGTGGTGTGTTTTGTGTGTTGTGTGTGTGTGTGTGGTTTGTTTTGTGTTGTGGTGTGTGTGTGTGTGTGGTGTGTTGGTTAAGTGTGTGTAAGGGCATGTGTTTTTGTCGTGTGCGCGGGGGGCGTGTCTTGATTGTAAATATTTTTATCAAGTAGCGCTTGAAATTTTCTGGGGAAAAAAAATAAAATTGTAAAAATGTGGACGCGGTGGCGCCCCAAAAAAAAAAGAGAACATGACAAAGAAATGAAAAGAAAAAAGAAAAAAGAGAGGGAAAGTGAAAAAAAAAAGGAACAAAAAGAATATGAAAAGAAAAAGAAAGGAAAAAAAAAAAGAAAGGGGAGAGGAAAGTGAAAAAAAAAGAGAAATGAGACAGAAAGGAAAGAAGTGCTTTAAGTTGCGTCAAATGGGAAATTTGAGAGAAATAGAATTGAGGGCTAAAATTTTAAAAAAAAAAGCAAAAATTCGCCTTTTAAAACTTCATCCGTAGTTCAGCCAAGTCCTTTATTATCCCCAAAAATCCCTCCATTCGTTTTGGCATTGGGCGAATCGATTCGTTTCTTTTTCGGTTGAGGTCTGAAATTTTGCGGTTGGGCCCGTGAAAAATGGACTTTATACGTCGCGTCTTTTAAAAGGGAAGCGCTTTTGTGTATATCATACTTGAAAAAAAAAGACGGATGCTTTGGCCCAAAAATTGAGAGAAAAATTTTAAAAAAATTTCGTGCCCCGCAGATGGTTTCCGTGAAAAATTTCGGCAGTCCGTCCTAAAAAAGGCGAGCCCTTTTCCATCTTTCCCTTATAAATGCCCATTTTTGGATCGATGGATCGAACTTTCGAAAGGAAAAAAGTTTTGTTGTCTTCGGGATTCCTTTTGAAAGAACAGCTTTTACAAAGTTCAGTAAGGATCTGCCGTTTTTTGGGGCGTAAAAGAAATTCACACGCAGAAAAAAATGTGCCAGGCCGCGGATCAGTCCCGAGTTGCTCATCCAGAGAAATACATTGCCCAAAAAAAGTGATTTTTTTTTTTTTTCGACGCAAATGTCTTGTTATTCCCCAAATAAAAACCCATTTGCCCGGGAAACTTTGATCGCGGTGGGTATCCGCTCCCCCACCTTTTTTAAAAAAAACCCATCGTCGTTTTGCTTCCATTTTTTTGGGTTTAAGCAACCCCTCAACGGGACGTATCCCCTCGTACAAACCTTTTCGGTCATGGGAAATATAAAGGACGTCCTTTTCCAGCCCAAACCCCGGTGAGAGAAAAAAATTTTCCCCCCCCCCCACGTTCCCGTTGTATGGTAAATCCCATACAGTAGACAAAAAACAAAAATGGTCAATGTAGACACTTCTTGCTGGCATTGGGGATGTGCGTTTCACAAACGAAAAAATTGTCCTTACTTTGGCTCAAAACAAAATGTAGCCCCACGGTTGTGATGAAAAAAAAGGGGCGGGAATGTAGTTCAATGGAGTGAGTGCAAATTTTTCAAGGCTGGGGGGGGATAGACCTTAGTTTCACAGGATTTTGTGGATTGTGGTAGAAAAAAAGCAATGTGAAGGGTTGATGCTACTTTCTGAAAGATACAGGTGTATACGCAGGGGGGAGGAATTTCTGGGGGGCGGGCCAGAGAGTAACAGGTCAAATAAGACTGCCTTCTTTGGGGGGAAAAATTTAAAAATTTCTGTAGCAGACATTTAGTCTCAACCCCCTTTTCAAGGTAACTTCTGGGTGTGTCATTAAAAAAAACCCCGTCCTGATTTAAAATTTAGTAATTACCTGGGGTGGCAATTGCACGGGGTCACAGAGGATCATTTTTTTCCTGTAAAGTATCCACTGCGACGGTACGTACTTTCCCTTGTGGATGTAGCCCCTTGCAATCCCCAAAGGTTTTTTAAATTTCATGGGTTTGCTAAGGGAAAAAAACCTTCAGATTGTGGGCACAGTCCCCTCCGATGTAATGAAAGAAATATGACATTTCCTCTGAGGGAAGGGTAGCTGCATACTGTATGATTTAGCATCTTAGTCCCCCTGGGTTGATTTTGGCATACGAATGCAGTTATGTCAGATTTTGTTCATACCCAAGTTTTGGAAAAAATTTTTTTAAATTGTTTTTTATGGTGTGTGTGTTGGGGTTTGGTTCGTGTTGTTCTAATGTAAATTTGAATTTTCATGTAGAAAAGGGTGTGCTTTTTGTTTAAAGTTATGAGAGTAAGAAATTTTGATCTGTGACTTGAGGAGGCACGGTTTGTGCCATGGGGTTTTTTTGGGTGTACCCGATCATTTATTGCCCTTTTGATTGCGTTGTATGGCATTTTAAAATTTTGGAGGT
>JAPXFY010004647.1:0-7500 GCA_030674185.1 Monoplex corrugatus | reverse complement strand
GTTTCTATCATCACGATATGTAGCAATCAGATTATTAGCACAGTGGAAGCAATGCAGTGAGATTTGAGAGTGTTGTTTTAGTTCATGTGATAGCCGTACAGCACGATAGGCGGAGATCAGGTGCTTTTGTGCCTCATTTGCTTGTGATTGATACAGACCCCGATCTGCATGCCAAGCAGTTATATATCACTTTTTGTTGTGATTATGATGCATGTGTGTGTGTGTGTGTGTGTGTGTGTGTGTGTGTGTGTACGAGAGAGAGAGATAGAGAGAGAGAGAGAGAGAGAAAAAAAACACTTTATTTTCGAGGGTATAAGCACATAATGTTGTTACTTACATTATGAAGCTTTGGCCTGCGGAGAGTCTACACTAATACAACACACACACACACACACACACACACACACACCACACACACACACACACACACACACACACACACCACACACACACACACACACACACACACACACACCACATACATATATATATGTATATATATATATTCATAGCGTTCAGCAGTACATTTATCGACATGAATTGGAAGTAGATGTCGTGTTAGACTGCTACAAAGACAGTAAAGAAAAAAACAGAACGTATTATTCCCGTGGGGTCTTTCATTATAAATACTATCCCTCCCTACCTTTAGGAAATTTTGTGCTAAAAATGTGCTCTTTTCTATCACTCTGTTATTTTTTGCCCTTTTCCTTTGCTCTCTGTCGTCTATTCCTGTCATTTTCTGCCTTGCTGGTCCATTCACCAGTACGTTTTCCATAAAGCCTAATATGCTTTCTATCAGGACTGATAAATTCTGTACATGTATTAACTGAAGTTTTGGCTCATGGAAATACGATGTGCAGAATCAATTTTAGGCTCTGTAGGCCAGTTTTTGTAGAGCCCTTAGTTATCTCTAGTAATAAATTGAGGAGCCAGGAGCACATCTTCAGATTGTATGTGTGAATGCATATTATAATATAAAATATATGTAGGCCTACTTACTTTATATTTTTAATCCTAGTGTTCTATTTTTTTCAGGGTCAGCGAGTTGTTGGGTTTGCTTTTACGTGATTATAGCCCTAATATGGCTCAGCTCTGTGCAGTCAGCTTAGCTTTAACTCTTTGTCTCCCACACTGTGTCCATAGACATCCTGCATTGCCAACAATGCTAGCAAAGCAAAAACTTAACCCTTGGACTCCCTCACCCTGTCCACCAATTTCCTGCAGTTGGTGGATAGGGTACTGGAGTCAAAGGGTTAAATAAGATTACTGATGATATACAGTAATGGTTGTGTTATGTGTGTGAATGAATGTTATAGCTTCCTGGGAGAATCTGTAACACTTCAACGCTGGGAATCTTTTTTTTTTTTTTAACTGGTTCAGTCGTGTAAGGTTGAAACTTTTGACCAGCAGTTTTCTGTCATTGCTGTACCTCATGATGATGGTGATATGTGTGTGTGTTGTGTGTGTGTGTGGTGTGTGTGTGTTTTGCGTGCGTGTGTGTTTGTGTGTATGTTTGTGTGGGTGTGTGTGTGTGGGTGTTTGTGTTTTGGTGTGTGTGTGTGTGTGTGTGTGTGTGTGTGTGTGTGTGTGTGTGTGTGTGTGTGTGTGTGTGTGTGTGTGTGTGTTTAGAAGCGTCTCAAAGCAAAATACAACAAAGCCCAATCTGCTGACGGCTGTGTGCCATTTACCCATCCCGTACTGCCCACCTTCCTGTGTCCACGATTAGCTTGCTCACGTTGTCCACGGACGTGTATAGATCTCTCCATGTATCTGGCTCGCCAGAGTCCTGATTATCCCTGTTGTGCCTCCAATCAAGGAGACAGAGATTTGGCTGGTCTAGTGGTCAGTCACCCATCGGTCATTAACCCTTACCAGTCCCCACTTTGGGATGCCAGGAGCTCTTTCAGTATAAATAGTAACCCCATCCACCAGAATGTCTGTGCTAGCATTTTCTTCCTCGTTCTCTCCTCTCTTTCTCCCTCTCTCTTTCCTCTCTCTCGCTCTCTCTCTTCTCGCTCTCTCTCTCTTTTTTCTCTCTCTGTGTCTTTCTCTCTCCTGTGTGTCTTTCTCTATCTTTCTCTCTCTCTCTCTCTCCCTTTGTCTCTTTCTCTCTCTCTCGCTCTATCCCTCACTTTCTCTCTCTCACCCCCTCTCTCTCTCCCCCTCTCTCTCTTTCTCTCTCCCCATCTCTCTCTTTCTCTCTCTCTTTCTCTCTCTCCCCCCCTTCTCTTCTCCCCCTCTCTCTCTCTTTCTCTTTGTCTCTCTTCTCTGTCTCTCTCTCTTTCTCTCTCTCTATCCCCCCCTCTCTTTCTCTCTCTCTCTCCTTTCCTCTCTGTCTCTTCTCTCCCCCTCTCTCTCTCTCTGTGTGTCTTTCTCTCCCCCTCTCTCTCTTTCTCTCTCTCTCTCTCTCTGTCTTTCTCTCTCTCTCTCGCTCTCTCTCTCTCTCTGTCTTTCTCTCTCTTTCTCTCTCTCTCTCTCTCTCCCTCCCCTCCCTCTCTCTCTCTCTCTTATTTCGTTTTGTTTGGTTCGGCCATGCTCTTTTGCATTCTGTCGTCTCTTCCTTTTCTCATTTTCTGCCTTGTGGATTATGCAGTGATTGTTTTTGGATTTTCTGGGTCACATGCCTTCTGTGGTGTCGGTGCATATGGAATTTATTCCGAACGTGGAGACACCATCTTGAGAAAATGGAATTGGAACTGAAATGGAGTGTGTGGCCCAGTTGGTCGAAAATCGGCCTGGGAATGGTGATGATGATGATGATGATGATGATGATAGTAATAACACTAATTATAATAAATATAACAGTAATAATGATGATACTACACTACTACTACTACTACTACTACTGAAAAGAAGAAGAAAGAAGAAGAAGAAAAGTATTAACAATGAAAGATATATATATATATATATATATATCGCCATATCCTTGGAAGGAAGTTCCTATAGCGTGTGGACGTTACAGAAATATATATATACATAAAGGTGTAAATCAACGGTAAATCAGCAATATAAGAGCGATATGATGTAGAACAAAAAAAAACAACAGGTATGATAAGAGAAAAATTATATGAATGAAAATGGGTACACCTACACACATACAGATAACTGACATTAGGTAAAGTATGTACATACTCTACCACAAAGACAAGGACCTGCACAGGGACTCACGTTGCAGTTGGGGTCCGCAATATACTACTGCCTGGCTTGCAAACAAATCGATAAAACATACACAAATAATATTATCTCACAACCAATCTTACGTGTACAATACGGACAGTAAGACTATTTCTAGTAATTGTATTATTAAAGAGATTATAGAGCTCTCTTGAAAGAGGATAAAGTTGGCATATGGCGAATATCTGAGGGATGCGCGTTCCATTGTTGTGGTGTACAGAAAGAGAATGAACATTGGCTGAAAGTCTTCGTCTTAGAAATGCCGAGAATGCGTTTATCTGATGATGACTGCAGTTGTCTCCGGAAGATAAAAAATGAAAGTGGACATCAGAATTATAAGCAGGTGTGCTTTTAGAGAAAATGTAACAGAAATTTTAGAGCTTGTAGTCTATCTGGGCTTGGATTGGTAGCAAATGAAGTTTGTAAAAGAAGGGGCCGAACATGGTAATAATTGCAGTCCTTCAAAACTATCTTGCAATAGACTTTTGAACCTTTAGCACTTTACCAAGAAGTACTGTTGGCAGCCAGAGAGACCATGAGTGGTGGGCATGGTGATAGTCTTTGAGATGGGAAGATAAATCCAGGTCACTTGCACAGCATGCACTTAGCGCTCGTAAAAAAAACCACATCGTATCAAAAGAGTTGGCCCTGGTACAGTTCTACAGAAAAATCCAAATTTTTGTCGTTAAACGAGAATAGCCATAATGGAAGAGAACCGTGAGAGTTTGAAACACTCGAGGTGCCTATTTGTATGTAATCTGGTACTTAACTGGAAGCCACTGAAAGTTTTTCGGTCGTGATGTATCACGATCACCGCATTAAAGACAGAAGACCATGAGAAGCGGCATGGTTTTTGGATCCTCTACAGATGGGTGATTTGTTCTTGTGTAATGCCAGCTTGCAAAATTCCCACGAGGAGATACAGTTTATTCTGGAAAGAACCACTTCACCACTTCTGATTGATTCAGCAGAACGCGTAGAACTTTTGGTGCCTCGAGCTGCAGTAGTGCACAGTATCGAGATGGTGTCTTCTGTTTCCATTATTTCCGTCAGTCTTTGGTCGTATTGGTGTGAAAACTATTTCTTCTCTGTTACAGCTCATCTACTTTTTTTTTACCTGTTTGTTTGTTTGCGTATGTCTGTCTGTCTGTCTTTGTCTGCTCTCTCGCATGACAGAAACTTGTCCCTTTGTTTGTACAAAGTATTTATTTTCCCTTTGTCTTTATGCTAAGTGCTATTATTTATCACAGAAAAAAAAGCCACAGCGGAAGTCTGTTTATTAGTGGTCGTCATGTTAAATGATCGTGCTAATTATGTATTTGTACTCCCCCAAGAGGGCAAGGGCTTTATGTGATAAACCAACTGTACTCTGTCTCTGGGGTCTTTTCTCTCTCCCCCCCCCCCCCTTTTTTCTCTTTGTTGTCTCTGTCTCTCTGTCTGTCTTTTTCTCTTTCTGTCTCTTTTCTCTGTCTTTTCCCTCCCCCCCTCCCCCTCTCTCTTCATTCCCTCATATAGAAAAAACACAAGGTTTCAAACGGGCACCGGCATTTTTCTGTTTTTCCTAGCAACCGCCTTGGTCTTGTTTCATTTATTTAGTATTTCTATTTCCTTCAGGGTCGTGACTTTATAATTTTGTGGCCTTTTTCATTTTACCCAAGGATTTAAAATTAATTCAAACTAATTGTTGCACCTTTAATCATTTCCCTCTCGCTTCCTTTCCCGAGATTCAAACCGAAGCTGGTGGGTAGGGTGAGGGAGTGACATGGGTGACGCGTGACGACCAATAGCAGCAAAGAACATGTGAATGGCAAAATTATAATAAGATGTCTTTTGGGTTTGGGTTTATTAAAGAAAGGCAAGTTTTTTTTTTTCATTTGCACCTGACTTTACTGTATTTATTCATTGTTTGAAAGAATTAAATTCTCCGATTGTTTGGGTTGTTTTTTTGGGTTTTGGTTTTTGGGTTTTGTAGGGACTATGAAATTTGAAAAAATGAAAAACTACTGGAAATGTATTGGGGTTTTTAAATCGTTACATTTTGCTTTTGGTCTTTTTAACTTTTGTTTTTAATTGGGTGTTACCAAAATTTAAAAAAAGACGTAAGGGGGATGGGGTTGGGGGGGGGGGATGATCTAATGATGAATGATTTTAAACAGGGAACCGTATGTAAGGATATACCTTTAAATCTTACGGAACGCAGTTCCCCCAAAAAAGTGTGACATGAACATTTTCTTTGAATTTTAGCTTACAATAAAATACTGAAAAAAAAAATAGGGGGAGGGGAGGTGTCATAAGCAAAACATTGCGCTAACTGACCTCATATTAAAAATCTGTTAGCTGACCTCTTATAAGCAAAACGGTTCCAGCCTAAACAAGAAGCCTTTAGCATTTGATTTAAATCCCCGTGGTGTTTACCTAACGGTCGTGGGGTGGGGCGACCCACCCGACGGGCAAGGGACCTCAGTAGCTCAGTTGGTTTGAGCATCGGATTCACATGATAAAGGTTTGTGGGTTCGAATCCCCAGGGGGGCCACATTAAAACTGGCCTTCTCACAGTCTCATCTTAAAATCATTGTTGTTTTGGTGGTGTCAGTGTAAGGATTAAGATAGGCCCCCCCCCTTCCCCCCCACTTTCCCTGGATAGTTATCCCCGTCGGCCATATCACTTGAGGTGGGGGGCAACGTAAAAACCAAACCAAATCAATCATCAAACCCCAAACGGGCCACAGATTTATGTTCAAGGATAGGAGTAAGACAGGACTAGAAAAGGTTGGAGTAGGGGGAAGGGAAAGAGAGGAATTAGAGAAAAGAGGGAGAAGAGAGGGACGGAGGGAGATGGGGGTAAATGAAAGAGGAGTCAGGAAGCAACATCTTTGTAGTGCTTCTTTATTTGATTTTGCTGTGGCGCTCTTTCAGACATGGAAGCGTACAAATGTGTCATTGAAAACCTGTTAGGGAACAGAGGGAGTTGGTAGGTCCCCCCCCCCCCCCCCCCCCCAACACACACACTTTTTTTAAAAACTATTTTTAGTTCCGTTTTTGTTTGGATGCGTGTATGAACGTTGTTTTACCCCCGCTGTGCAGTTAGTATGTTGCTACACAGTCTGCATACTCCGTCTTCGATGGGCGTGCATACTGTGTGTTTTCATGTTTCCATAAGCTAGCCACTTTCATGACTTACAAGATCTTTGCCTAACGTGTTTTATATTTTCCGTGCGTAGGAAGTTTAGACATTGGAGGTCTGTTTCGCTGTTGAACCCCGAACGTTTTGAAAAATGTCTACCATTTCCCCGACAGGGGATGTGTCTAAGTGGATTGGACTCAAGACTCAACTGATTGAAGTTATACTTTTTACCCTCTTGACCACTATATCCGTCAACAGTCACTCTTCAGTTAGTGCTGTCTCTCTCTGTGTCTCTGTCTCTCTGTCTCTCTGGTCTCTGTCTCTGTCCTGTCTGTCTGTCTTTCTCTCCCCCTCCCTCTCTCCCCCCCTCCCGCCCTCCCTATCTCTGTGGTGGGTGTGTGTGTGTGTTGTGTGTGTGTGTGTTTTGTGTTGTGTGTTTCTACACGGATTGTTAGGTGGTTTACTTGTCCCTGCATACCTGTAAACTTCTTATGTAGATATTGTTACGTCACATATATATCATTCAATCTGTAATTGTCAGAGACAAGCATCATGTTCATAATTGAGTGTTCTTTTGTAAAGGTATTGTGGATTACCTGTTAAAAGTTACCCATCTGCACTTCCTTCTGAAGTGATTTCACCTTTCCTCGAGGTTTTTAAATTACCGGTACAATTGTTCTGTCACCAAAAATGTGTGTGTGTGTGGGGTGTGTGTGTGTGTGTGTGTGTTTTGTGTGTGTGCGTGCGTGCGTGCGTGCGTGCGTGTGTGTGTGCGTGTGTCTGTGTGTTTTGTTCGTTTTTGAAAGTTTTAATTCAACGTGTAACACTCAAATATGCGCACATTTAATAAAGAGCCAAAAAATTGTACCCAAATTAAAAAGTCCTAAGAGGAAGTATGTAAGGTTTTTGTAGAATACATACAGGTGAATGGACAGCAAAGCGGAAAACGATAGGAAGAGATGACAGAAAGCAAAGAAGTAAGGGAGAAAAGAAAGAGAGTGACAGAAAAAGAAGAAGTTTTTAGCACAGAATTTTTCCCGAAGGTGGGGATACTAGTTTTTACTGAAAGAGCCCCCGGCATCCCCACGGGGGACCCATTGGGTCTGCATTTACTCAGAGAAGTGGTCAGTGGCACCACAGCAAATAGCACGCTCGTCTGACCAGGGAGAGAGAATTAATTAACGTTTTGCATTCATTTTTTT
>JAPXFY010004646.1:0-17307 GCA_030674185.1 Monoplex corrugatus | reverse complement strand
ATACACACTTTTAAACATGATACATAATCAGCCAACTAACAATGTGAAAAGTTTTTTTTCACAGACAAAGAAAAATGAAAGGTTCCTTGTCAAAGGCAGACAGTTGCCAAGCAGGGGAAGTCAAAACATAGCTCCTACCTGTAGGCAGGCCGACTGAGCAAAGAGATCGTTCTTCTTTTGTTCACCATCTATATCAGGCCTGGCGAAATCCACATGCACGGTCGCCCGAGGCAAGACAAAATGATGAGTCAAAATAAAAAAATTACTAGTAAGTTGGGCGAGTGACAATTCTGACCCCTGCATTTATAATCTTTTTCAAACTTTCCGATCTGCCGATTGATTTCGTCCGCAATGATCAAGTCTGCCAACGTTTGCGCGAAAACGAGGCCCCCTAGGGGAAGGCAACTTTTGCTTCCCGTAGTCTGTGAAAGGAGTCGGCGCAGTACAATCGAGTGTTTACAAAACAGCAACATTTCGTCCAATCTGTCAATTTTCGTCGAATGGTTAGAAGCTTCGAATAAGTACGGAAACCAAAGAAAACAATGCAACATATCAAGATCAAGAGATGGGGAGAGAAAGACAATGTGTGTGCTATGGCAAGTTGGAAATTTTAATCTTCTCCAGGCCTGTACACGAAAAGATGTGGCGCTGAATGAGGCTCTTTTTTCACCAGTTCAACGGGAAGAGTGCTGTTCTCCACTAATGAAGATGACCGTGTAGTTATTTTCATTGGATTAGAATGCATGGTACCATACTTCGTCAGAAGATGCCTTCAGAATGGTACTTTCAAATTCAGGCCTCTAGTTTTTCTGTCAGGTTTATAGCCAAAAAACCTACCGTGCGAGACCAGGGAGCTAGGATTTATGTAGCCCATACACACAAGATGGCTCCATCATGAAACAGTTGTGTTATTGTCTAGGTGCAGCCTTGCCAAGAGCCATCCTCCTCATCCTGGCAGAAATCATCAGATGTTTATCCTGAACTGTTTATAGATCCAAACATGCTTATTTCAACACTAACTTCCACATCTCAAGATATTTGCCATCTGTGACCCACTGGGTTTGAAATGTTAGCCACACTACCAAACTGGAGATAGCCCTTTCCAGACAAAACCTTTCTATATACAGAACATGGCCAAGATGGATATCAATCCACACTCCGTAAGTCTACAACATTTTGATCAAAATTGTGCATAGCATGTAAATAATATATCATGTACTGATGCTGAAAAACAATACAAGGATATATAAACAATATCAAATATTTTTAACAGGAAAAGTCTCCAAAGTCTCATTCCATGACCAGCAGGTCTGAGGTTGGTTACAGATGAGAAAACAGGGGAAAATGTGGAAGAAATTTTGTAAAACTTCAAAAGCAAATTTTAAACTGTTCATAAATTTAAGAAATATTTTGTCTATGTAAAGTGTTTGCCTTTAAAGGCCGACTGTGGTTATTTATATTTATAATGTCCGCTCTGTCAGAAGAAACAAACAGTGGAACATGTCCTAAGCTCTTGCAAAGTAGCGCTTGCCCAAGGAAGGTATACATGGAGGCACAACCAAGTTCTGAAAGTGATCACAGACGTGGTTAGCGAAAAAACCATCACCCCAAACGCACCAATTGCTATGACAACGTTCTACAAAGCAGGAGGGAAACAGGTCTGGCCCGAAATTGCTATAACAACCAGCACATTGCCAAAGGGTCTTCTGGATGGAGCAGTCGACTGGGAGTGTACAGCAGACCTCCCAGAGTGGAGAAATTACCCAGATGTCATCAGCAAGACAGGCATGAGACCAGACATCGCTCTCCACTCTGACTCCTCGAAGCAAGTGATTCTGATAGAGCTCACTGTGCCATACGAAAGCGGAATGGAAGAAGCACATATCTACAAGACCGAAAAATACGCCGGTCTTGCCAGCACCCTGAAGAAAGCAGGTCTGCGGGTCAAAATCTTCCCCATAGAGATCGGGGCAAGAGGGTTTGTGGGCACCTCCGCTTATGATCTCATGAAACAACTCGCCATTTCTGGGAAGAAGAGGATTAGAGCCTTTAAAGCGATGGCAGAGGCAGCAGAAAGGAGCTCAAGCTGGATCTGGGCAAGGAGGAACCAAAAGTGAACTTTATGAGGATTAAATTCCCTACAGATGATGTGTGCACCGTTAGCACATTGGTAAAACCGCGTACCGCAGTTCTGAAGCGCAGAATCGCCCAGGTTCGCTCCCCGGCGTGGGGAAAAAAAAAAAAAAAAAAAACAGCAGAAGGGCATTCAGGAGTCATGACTTGGATGTGGCCCGGCCCCCCGAGAGTGTAAGGAGTTCAGGGCCGAAACACTTGTCTAAAGGGGGTTACTTCTCTGAAGACCTTCTGTTGTCTAGCTCTCCCTAGAGTTTCTTTCTACCTATATATACATACATACATATATAATGAAATATACAAAGGCTGATCCAAAGTCTTGTCAGCTAGGCTGCCATTTCTGGACTGTTTATTACTAGTAAATATTTTTAATTTTTACTGAGACAAAATGTTGCCTTTGCATTATTACATGCACAAATTTAAATGACATCATACCTATTCACATGGACATCCAAGTGAGAACAGGAACGAGCAAACTGTTCAGCTTGTAAAGAAAGTAGTTGAAGAGGATCCTATTGTCTCAGTTTGTGAAAGAAGTGAAGCTTATGGTGTTTCATATGACACAGTTGAACAAATTCTGAAGTATGCTCTTGCAATGAGAAAAGCAGCTTCCAGATGGATGCCTTATCTTCTGACAAAAGAAGCAAAGAAGAAAAAAAAACCCCAGATTTCTAGGCAACTGCTTGGAATGTTTGAGCCAGAGGGTGCCAAACGGCTGTGTGACCTGATCACAGATGACAAAACATGGATCACTTTCTATGATATCTCAAACAAACGGTCCATTCAAATGTGAGAGGGTGTTAATGCTGAAAGACTGAGACCTGGTTTTCAAAGCTGGAAGACACTTTTCTTTATTTTCTTCAATTCCCAAGACTCTGAAGTGGTGGATATTTTGCTTGAAAAGTTTACTTTTCTTGCTAAATATTTTGTAGAAAGTCTTTTGTCTATAGTTGGGTGGTAAGGCAGTACATCCATGAGCAGCACCTGAACAAAGGTATCAACAAAATGTTCCTTCTATACGACAATACAAGTGCCCATACAGCCAGGGTCATTGTGACCTAGTGCCCATAAAGCAAAGGTCATTGAGACCTATCTAAAACAACAATCCATGCAAGATCTCCCTCACCAATGCCACAGTCATTGAATAGGCTCCATGCAACTTGATTGTTTCCCTTTCTGAACCAAAACCTGGCTTGCAGGGAGTTTTCACAAATCCAGGATTTGGGAAAATCAGTGAAATCACAGCTTTCTACAAGATCTCAAGCAGAAAAATCAAAAAGTATTTGATTCTTGGTGAGGAGACAGAAATTCTGTGCAGAGGGAGGAGGACAGCACTTTGAAGCACTCTGAAAATTCACAAACACTGGACTTCCCATTTCTGTTTTGCAAAGTAAATGACATGCCTTTTGGATCACACAAATGTAGATTTCAAGCTGTTCAGAGCTTGTAGGTAGCTTTTTTTTATGTGAAATGGTCAAGAGAAAGTATTCCCCATAGAAAATATCTGAAAATTTATATCAATTTTATCTGATCATTTACATCAATTTATACAAACGCTTTTAACCCTTTTCCTACCAAGAAAATAGGTCACTGTACTAACTACTGACCAAGTAATGTTAGGAGAGAGAAATGCCGGAGGGGGTATTGTCAGAACAGTTTTAAACAAATCATAGTGAACTGAGAAAGGTGTGAGTATGCACTGTATATATATTAAAGCATCTTTCCTCCTCTTTTTTATTCACATCTGTCTAAATGATTACATCTACAATAAAATGAACACCGGAAAACATAATCAAACATTGCACACTTATCCCGCTTCACAAACACATACTGTATTAATTTAAGAATACTGAATGGTGACAGCCTGAAGCCACCTCACCTTCCGTATCTTTCTTCTTCCAAACAAAACAAAGCGCAATCATCCATCATCACACACTTTACCAAAACTACAAAACGTTTAACTTGACAAAGAGAACACCTCATAAATCATTCATCATATACATGTTCAAAAGGACAGTCTACTGCCAGCCAGCGTGCTGCAGCACAAAATAAGAGGCAAGCAGAAAGTCCAGAGTCAGCAATCCTCAGACTTTACATGCAGATCTCACATCTCACACTGTCCGAGTACCTGGATGCAGATCAGTCTTCACAGCCATATGCGCAAACACAGAATCTTCCATGAGCATTTCGTTCCTGGCAATCACCAGAATTTTGGACAAGATGATAAGCTCAGGACCTATGTACAGCATGCACTCAATCAACATAAAAGAACACCTGGCAACACAGGATTTGCTCTAGACAAAATTCTGCAGAAAAAGATAAATTCAGACAAAATCAAAAAACAAAAGATAAAGGAAAGGTGGTGCTGCTCTGTGGCGTGCACTCTCCTTGGGTACAGCAGCTTGGGTATAGAACAAAAGATCTGTTTTTACAAAAATATAAAAAAAGTTGTGTAGAACCTCAAGACCTCATCAATGTATACGGTTTGTGTGCAAGCTTATGGCATATGGCATGGTTATTCTGAATCCTTCTATCACATGGCATTTGTGGCTTTCATGCACTGTGGAATCTTCTGAGTGCTGCAATATCATCCTAGAGCACAGCAAGATTGAAACTGTGTACACAGAACAAAGAGGACCTTCCAGAGGACCTTCCAGAGGACCTTCCAGAGACCTTCCAGGACCTTCCAGAGGACCTTCCAGAGGACCTTCCAGGCACATCAAAGCTTTTTTAAAACCATCTGTATATACACAACTCGAAGGATCTTCAAGATTATATTCTACGAGTAGTTAGGCCTTCTCAATCACAATGCAGGACCAAGTCCCCAACCCCCAGATAATTTATCTGGGATCATCTCACTGCTATGCAATAGGTGACTGACTACGAACAAAAGCAAAACAAACAAAAAGAAAAAAGAGGGGTCCAAAATGAAGGGGAATGGTCCTTGTCAACACACACTATGCAAAATGTGCTATGATTATTAAAGCATTTTTCAAAAATATTTGTTACAGACAAATTATTATGTTGAAGCAGTTCCTACTCACCCCTATGACAACTTGCAATTCTACGCACAGCAGTGAAGGGGTTACTCAGAACCACAACCATCTAGTAAAAGTTATATATGTATATATGTACCTATATATGTAAGTTATATATATATATTGGTATCACAGATTTTTACACATTTTTTCCCACAGTTTATGACAGTAGAACCACAGCCATTTGGCAAAAAGGTCAACATGTCAGCATGCAGATCTTGGTTCTAAATCTGCTACCACTAACATCACCACAATGTTACCTTTACCTTTCACGTATACTCACTTCTGAAGAAACTGTCAGTGACTGTCCACAAATCACAAACCAAACTGTCAGTGACTGACTGATGGCATCTAGATGTTGTCCACAAATTTTAGACATGGGTGTTAGTGTTAGAACCAGAGTTAATGGTGGCTGGACAACTGACACTTGATCCCAAAAAGCCAACACATCACTCTCAATATCTGAAAAGATCTGCATAAACTGTAGTAACGATGCATGTACAAGATATCGAACAGTACCCTTCTGCCACAAAGGAGCTCAGTATCCATGTCACAGGCTTTCATACAAATTGTGAGTTCGGTTGATGCTACGATATTCATCCTCTGAGCCAAATGTGTGGCGTCTCAGTCGACTGAAGAAATGCTTGATGGCAGGCACCAAGGAAGGCATGGAGCGGGAGCTCCTGATTGAGATGGTGGGAGCAAAATCAAAATCGGCCACCTCAATATGCGGCTTGCGCCGCAGACGTACAATGTAGACACCCCCTGCTGACACGATGACCAAGCCCAAAGTGATGAAGACAATGGGGAACACAAGAGCAGGGACGTTGACTGAATCTGAAACAAGTTCAAAAGACAAAACAGGTGCTGTGTACTTCTGTGATCTGTATAAATAATATAGCTTTATACATTAATCCTATGAAACAAAGCACTGTACATGAATACTACACTGATCTAACCTTTTGTTCTTTTGTTCTCTTCCTGTTTTGTGTGGTGCTTTAAACCAAATCTGTCAATATTATGTCACTTGTTTTTCTTTCTTTATTTGGCTTGTTTGTTTAAAATGGTCAAGTTTGAACATAAGAAGCAGTAAGTTCAGAGAAAGTAATCTTTCAATTAGTTCATATATATATTCATAGCACAATATACTGTGCATGAGTGTGTGTGAGTGTGTGTGTGTGTATGTGTGTGTATGTGAGTGTGTGTGTGTGTGCATGCATGCATGTATGCAAGTATGTGTGTGCGCGTGCATGCATGTATGTGTGTGTGCATGTGTGTGCGTGCGTGTGCACATGCATGCAAGTGTGCATGTGTGAGTGCATGCGCTATGAAAGAGAGCACTAATTTGTTTAAGTAAAGTGTACGTGTGAGTAAATATGTGTACCATTTTTAAAGCTGGGTAATGTAGATTTGATGAATCAACCTTTTTTTCACTTACTCATAAATGATCTTCTATACACATTCACTCCTCCATGACAAAATGTCATATGATGACCAACGATACCTCCTATAAAAGTTCAAGCAAGACAACATCATACGTTGAAAAAAACAATTACAAAAGAACATAAACTATGCTTAAGAGTGGTAAGAGTCTGTCAAAATTGCATCGAATCCCTTGAAAACTAAATGCAAGCTTTTCAAACCATCAAAATCATCCCCCCCCCCCAAATCTCACACCTGTCAAATAACACGCTGACTTTAAACCAATCCAATATCTCAATACAGTTTACCTGAAGTGATCATTAATGATGAACACATGTGGCAGTCTTGAGTTAACAAAATTTAACAGTTTCTAGTGGGGGGAAAAAAACAACTTGAAACCAAGTCTTAACATTACACGACAACTTTTCCATTAACATATTATGCCACGCACTGATTACACTTCCAAGGTTTGGGATGGATGCCCTGAATTCACTTAACCCTTTGACTCCCACACCCTGTCCACCAGCATTCTGCATTGTCAACCATGTTATCAAAGCAAACACTTAACCCTTTGACTCCCACACCCTGTCCACCAACATTCTGCATTGTCAACCATGTTAGCAAAGCAAACACTTAACCCTTTGACTCCCTCACCCTAGCCACCAGCTTCCTGCATGAGGAAACTGATGGATAGGGTGAAGGAGTCATAGAGTAAAGTTTTTGCAGTTGGTGGACAGGATGCAGGAGTCAAAGGGTTAAAACATTTTAAAATCATTTAATAAATATGCTGTAACTATGGTATGCCCTGCCCAAAACATAACACTCTACGTCAACCTAAAGAAACTAAACTTACCTTATTTAAAAAAAAAAAAAAGACTTTATCAAAGCTACACTTGTACATGTACACAAATCTATACATGTACTGTAGACTCAAAGGCACCAAGTTATCTAACATTATAGCCTTTGGAACCAGAAAAAACACAAAAGAAGAATATGAACGCATATTTAATACAACAAAACAAGACAGGCGCAAATTTTCGGCCAACTGGCCTTTGTCAAACGTAAGATACAAACAAACAAACACTAGATACAAAAAAAATTGAGAAAAAGACTGAAACTTCCCCTTCTTACATTGAAGACAGCAGCAGGGAAGTTTCAGTCTTTTTCTCAATTTTTTTGTATCTAGTGTTTGTAATCTTACGCTTGGCCGAAAATTTGCGCCTGTCTTGTTTTGTTGTATTAAATACGTGTTCATATTCTTCTTTCGTGTTTTTTCTGGTTCCTGTTTGCTTGAACGCGGGCAGTCACACTTGTTTTGGATTTCATTATAGCCTTTTTTAAAAAAAACAAAAAACAAAGCAGTCTCATCACACGCGGAGCTAAAAAAAAAAACATGTGGCAGCGAAAGGGTTAAGTAAGTAATGATTATATGTGGACTGATGTATATAAGTATTTCCAGTTTTCTTTTTTGATGTATATGTTCTTTTGTTTTACATGCTCTTACTCAGTACTCTTACTCTGGTTTGGGGAGGGGGGGGGGGGGGGGCTGTCTTAGCTTTATCAAGATTTCAGCAATGGCAGACAAAACTAGCGAAACACTGTTGTACTGTCATTATCTTTACCTTTGAAAAATATAGATCTCTCTCTCTCTCTCTCTCTCTCTCTCTCTCTCTCTCTGTTCCCCTCCACCCCCAATTTCACAGACATGACAGCAAAAGCAGAAGGAATGGAACATAATTCAAACACACCCACCCCTAAACTCCCCTCTCTGAACTGCTCTTTTTTCTACCTCCATTTATTATCTTTGGGTTTAGTAGCAGTAGTAGTAGTAGTAGTAGTGGTAGTAGTGGTAATTGTTGTTTGTAACAGTGTTAATATTTTTTGTGTGTAATCAGAAAATTGATTTCATCTTCTTTGATTTAATTGTAAGAACATTAGTCTATTTGACGCTTGATTTATCTTCTATAAATTTGTCACATGTAATGTTTCTTCTCCCTCTATTTCATTTTATTTTGTTTTATCTTATTACTATTTTGTTTACTGTGTTTTCCTCTCCTCCTCCTCCTCTTCCTTCTTCTTCTTCCTCTTCTTCGTCTTATTTTTATTAATATCACTATCAACATTATCTTTCTTTCTTTATTTACTTATCATTATCTACCTGCTCATCTGTCTATCTATCTGTCTATACTATCTACCTCTCTCTCTCTATCTCTCTATCTCTCTATCTATCTATCTATCTATCTATCTATCTATCTATCTACCTATCTCTAAGTGGTGACTGTACGTTTGTTGATTTCATTGTATCTTAATTTTAGTATTCAACATGTATTTTCCTTAAGCTGTATTTGTTACTGTAAACAAATGTCATGTGTATAGAATAGCAACGGCAAGTTTGAAAAATGGCTTCTAGCCAATAGCTTTTACCGTTGAAAAATAAAGCATCATTGTCATTGTCATTGTCATTGTCATTGTCTCTCCTAACAGAAACAAACCTCCATCATAGAAGTAGTAGTTCATGGACAGCCGCTGGTAGCTGATATCATTGTAGACTGCTAGTTGCAAAGTGTACCAACCCTCCTTGTCCACAGATACTGTCACCTGATGCTGTGTTGTATTGTGGAAATGGGAAGGTGGCTTGCACGTTTCATTCAGTGTTACATTCAGGGCGGTCAAGTTCCAGCAAACAGCCGAAGGCATGCTACATTCCACACAAAAAAAACAACACAATTGCTTTCAGTGAAGACATTCAGACACAAGGGTCAAGTATTTATGTTAATGTTAAAACCGTCCCACTGTTACTAGGGTCAAGATGAGCACATTTACCATTCCACTCCCTGTATTTATGAAATAAACAAAACAATAACAATGAAAATAAACCATTCTTGTATGGAGCGATGCTCCAAACACATCTGGTCTCACTGTGCATTACACATTTACAGGACAAAAAAAGTATATCACATACAGAAGTATTGATCAAACACACACACAACATCCGAATGTACACACTTAGACATGCATACAAATGAATACATAATTACATACAAACATCTGCCCATACATATATTTAAATCTATAGTTATAAACATATACGTACAGGAATGATTACGCAATGCCATATGATCAGTACTTAGAAGAGGAGGTACATGCTGATGGATAAGCAATTATCATACCAAAAATGGAAGGCCTGTTCTCTTAAACTGTGACTTTGACTTGTGAATGGATGGGCAGATACTTCAAATCAGCCTGCAGCGAGTTACAAACAGTTGGTGCAACGAAACTGAAAACACACTCACCAGCTGACAAAATAGCGGTGTTTTCTGCTTATAAAAAACTTTCCTGTTAAACTGCATGCAACTCATAAGCCTTCTCAAAAGAAACAATTCTAGCACCACTATTTGCAGCAACTGATGAGCTTGCTTTTCATATGCAAGTAACTTCTACCACAAAAATGAGCCATGCCCAATCAAATTTACATTTTATCAATTCTGTACTTGTTCCGATGTATGAAAAGATAACTTATTTTAGAAATAATCAGAACATCCACTGACTAGAAAATAGCAATTTTTCATTCTCAAAGACCTGACAATCACAAACCTCCATCATAGAAGTAGTAGTTCATGGACAGCCGCTGTCAAAACAATATAAAACGCAGTCTTACAAAATGACAAACAGATAACAAAAAGACTAATTGGTCTGTATAAAGTTACCCAAATCACTGTTAATAAATGAACCTCTTAGCCTGGGATATATTTTTATATGCATAAAATTTAGTCTTATAAAATAGAAAACACATCATAAAAAGACCGACTAGCGTGCCAAGTGATATAAATTACTTTGTTGACGACTTAACCCCTTCACTGCTAATGCTTTCAACTGCAGTGTATGCTGAGAAAACTTACAGACTTCTTGTTCACACGTGTCTCCAAAACGATAAAACTTTACAAGTTTTATATCAAAAACGAATCAAAAAAGAACACAGACACCTTTTGTAGCAATATAATCTGCAAATACTGAACCAGATTATCATGCTGTCTTCCTGAAATGTGCATAATCTCTCTCTCTCTCTCTCTCTCTCTCTCTCTCTCACACACACACACACACACACACACACACACCACACACACACACACACACACACACACACACACACACACACACACACACACACACACACACACACACACACACACACACACACACACACACACGGAGAGGATGCAGAAAGGGAAAACAAGGTCAGAATGTCCCCTGCACCTTTTACTCACACACCCAACCTCAAAACTTCTCGCTCACTTACACACACACACACACACACACACACACACACACACACACACACACACACACACAACACACACAACACACACACACACACACACACACACACACACAACACACACACACACACACACACACAGTGACATATTGTACCAAATTCAGGAAAGAAAGAAAGTTGTCAGGGGACTTAAATCTTGCAACTTAGCATTCAAAGTATCTGCAATGCTGAACAAACACTATTTTAATTTAACATTCGACATACCAGCAAACCACCAGCAATGTGAAAATCAAGGCACAGACAACAGGTGAATCATCATAATCTTGCATTATCAAATGCAAAAGGCCTCCTAGATTGTTGTTGTTGTTGTTGTTGTCATCTTCACAATAACACATGTACTACTGTTTACTTATTTAAAACTATAGAAGAAAAAGTTTTTAGTATAAAGCTATAGTTTAGCCACTATGACCACTGGCAAAACTGTTTTCACAGTGTTTCACACAAGTATCATGAACAGCACACAGAATTCCCACATGAATAGCATGGTTTTTAGTTGTTTTCTATACAGCTAGGCATTTAGAGTAGTTTCTATACAGCAAGGTAGTTAGAGCACCTTATATAATAAAAAGTATATCACTCCTACTATCCTGAAAACCTGTCTTGACTTAGCTGACTATCTACACAGTAAGCCAAGAAAAGCAGACTGTGATGGAAATTACTGGTGAACCGGGGCAATGCCAAGCACTGTGAACAGATGTTTCCATTCTACTATCAGACTATGGAAGGCTTTGTGAATACGAAAGGCAAGAAATGGGCCACAATGACACAGGAAAGTGGCTATGCCCTTTCAAAATTACTGAATTATAACTGCAGATTCATGTCCTGTGCACAGACCATAAAATGATAAATTTGCTGTTAGCCAAAAGATTATGACAGTCTGAACATTCAAAATAAGGCAAGATATCTTATTATCAACAGATAATGAACATTCAAAATAAGGCAAGATATCTTATTATCAACAGATAATGATGTCAATAATGAATAAAGATACAGAACTTGTGTCAGTTACTGGCTGTGAATGTTGGTCTCCTCCTAAGACCTTTGTCAAACCAAATGGTTTGCTCTGTGGCTTTTTATTTTCTCTCTCTCCCGTCTTCTGCATCATTTCTGTGTCACCATCCTCATGCTACTATCCAATTCTCCAGCATATCTCCAAACCTACCTTCTGCATCATTTCTGTGTCACTATCCTCATGTTACTATCCAATTCTCCACCATATCTCCAAACCTACCTTCTGTATCATTTCTGTGTCACTATCCTCATGTTACTATCCAATTCTCCACCCTATCTCCAAACCTACCTTCTGTATCATTTCTGTGTCACTATCCTCATGTTACTATCCAATTCTCCACCATATCTCCAAACCTATCTTCTGTATCATTTCTGTGTCACTATCCTCATGTTACTATCCAATTCTCCACCCTATCTCCAAACCTACCTTCTGTATCATTTCTGTGTCACTATCCTCATGCTACTATCCAATTCTCCAGCATATCTCCAAACCTACCTTCTGCATCATTTCTGTGTCACTATCCTCATGTTACTATCCAATTCTCCAGCATATCTCCAAACCTACCTTCTGTATCATTTCTGTGTCACCATCCTCATGTTACTATCCAATTCTCCAGCATATCTCCAAACCTACCAAAACTGGGATCACAATGAGAACAGATCATGGAAGGCAACACAATCTTGGAAAATTTTTCACGATGCTATGATAATGAGAATGAGAATGGTGATGACGATGCTGTGGGGTTCCAGTTCAAGGCTGTTCATGATATATCCTGGTGTCTACCAGACCACAGTAATACATGTACCTGTGATGTTGATCATGAAACTGAGCATCACTCTATGATGCATCCATAAAATGAGCAAGACTGACTGTGTAGTCCCAGTTTTCCCAATGAGCCAGTAACATCCTCCACTCAGGTAGGGTAGGAGCTGGTGAGAGCGAAAAAAACAAAAACCCGACTTTGTTTTGTTGGACTGAAGAGTGTTCACTGCCATGTGCTTCTAGTCCAATGTGCTGACCAGTTCGCCAAATGGACTGGAGGTCGGCTCTATTTTCATTGGCTGCTCTTCCTGCCATCTAATCTACCAACAAATGGTCATTCCAAATGACCAGCAGTCAAAAGCAACCAACAGGAACTGAGTCAGCCAAACCTCAGAAAAGACTGAAAACTCAACAAGCAGAAACTGACACAAATTCCATGAGTATCCTTCAGTCATCAGCTATGTCCAAATCACTGTCATATACCAATTATGTTATTAACAATCACAATCACCTCCCATCGCAAGTGACGTTCAGAACCAGTGAGTTTCCCAGCTTCACGCTCTGGTCAGTTGTCGTGCTGCCCACTCTTTTTGCAGTGCAGTTACTCAAAGTCTCTGTAACAGACAGATGAAAGGTCAGCATCACTGTTTAAGTTATTCAAAACCATCTAATCTAGTAACCCAAGTAATCAGTGAGGGGAGGCAGCAACAGACAGGATCTTCCATCTCTGTCCCTGGGACAGCAGGTCAGGCATCCACAACATGAGGACTTCTCTAATGTTTGCCATCAAACTCTTGCTCAGCTTATTTTATCGCCTGCTTTCTTCTTTTATAATTCAAGGTATTTACTTACAAAAAACAAAAAAGATTAGTTAGGAGGTGGAAGGGTTAGTCGGTCAGTTGACTGGTTATTAGTTTACTAGTGTGGAGTGGGTGTGGGCTGCCTTGTTGACAGCTCAATAGTTTGCTCAAAGGCTGGCTGACCAGCTGTTTGATTGGCAGGGTGAGTAGCCAGTCAGTTAGTAGTAGGTCTTGCATCCGTTTCTGTATGATTTATGCTATGGTACAACTGATCATCATGTGGTAAGGCTGTACTCTACACTTCTTTTCATTAGTTATCCTGGCATCATCCAGGTGCACAAGATACTGGCATATGTGATGTTAGCTTTGAGCAAAACACAATAATGTGTTCGTTAAGTGGATAAGACTCATCTATATAGTCACATTCATCCAACAGACACGTAGTAGTGGCTTGTTAAAACACTGGGTTGGGGCTGGTGGGCTAAAAAATCTACATGTGATCTGGATTGATTAGGTTTTACTTGTGATTCTGCAAGGAAGGAGGAAGAAAATGGGTGAGTGTATGCAAGTGCATGCATGCATGTACGCATGTGTGTGCACAGAAGCGTGTGATTGTGTGCATGTATTCATATGTGTGTGTGCACATATAAATGCTTTTGATATTAAGTGAGTAAAATTTAATGCGACAACTGAAATTCTTGGCTGTTTATTGTGAATATATCAGTTTCAAATATGGTCTTTGTTGTCATCCAAATTTTACATTATCACAACAGCACTGTTCATTTCATGTCAACCTTTAAACAAACGAACCGATTCAGATTCAAGAATTCATGGAATATGGCCAATTTTAATATAAACTAAAGTGCTAGTTTACATCTGTAATTTTGTAACAAACTTTACTTTGATGTGTAAAACATTTATACATAACTAAATGAAACATAAATTAGTGAACAGCTGAGTGAAATCTGTGTGTGTATGTGTGTGTGTGTATGTGTGTGTGTGTGTGTGTGTGTGTGTGTGTGTGTGTGTGTGTGTGTGTGTGTGTGTGTGTGTGTGTATGTGCGCGCACACATGCATGCATACATGTGTGCATGTGTCAGTGTGAGTGTGCACATGTGTGTGAACTGTGTGCTTTTTGATTTAAACTTTACAGTGAAAAGCAAGTAATACATAAACAAGTCATACATGTATTCATACATTTCACTAACAACACATTTAAAGCATAGACATATAAAACTGATTCAAGTGTTTGTCACCAGATCTTGTTGCTTGTGAAGTTGTTTGTTTAAACATCAAAGCACACATCAAAAACAGACAAATAAAAACAAAAACTTTCTATTCTTGTATCTGTACATGATGCTTACTCAACTTCTAGATAAAGCAAGTATGTCTGAGCTTATCTAATCATCTTTTCTCTTTTAAATCATGTGATACAAAAACTGCACCTACTTTTTAAAATCATTCATAACATTAGCATGAATAAACATTGCAACATCCAACTTAGATTCATATTTCATATACTAGCAACATGTTTTGTTTCAATGCAAATGGGCAAGAAGACTAAACAACACCCATTTGCTCTGCAAAATGCAAATGTACAGACATTCTACAAATCTTTTTTTTTCAGGAAAACACTTAAAATTGTGCATGTTACAGAAAAAGATGTGGCAATTATGAAAACATCATACGATTCATCTGATGCTAAATGTTTTTTTCTAGAAAGCCTTGGTGGAAATGACCTCAGATGAAATATCCTCACTGCTCATTATCACCACTGTATACATATAAAAAGTCTGATTATTTTTAAGTTCCCTATTTTAGAATCTGTTCTTCATATGTGGTTATGTTCACACTTGCATGACATACTTTTGATTATGTAAATGTATTCAAAATTTTGCGAAAAGAAAAAAAATGAAGCAAATTAAGACTACTGTCTTGTGATAACAAAGCAGGTGACTGGTCAATCACTGAACTGGCAGGTTATCAAATCCATGTTGCTTAACAATCAGCGATACACCTACATAATCAAAATACTAGTGATAAAGATAGTCATCATCATAATGACAACGAATCAGAAAGTTATATCAGTGTCGCACTATATCAGTATACATCTGATATCATTGTTCAGATAACTAAATGGAAAGGTAAAACTATTTCCAATACATGATTTCAAACAAGAGATAAAAATACACACACACAGAAGTATGCTGGTCTGATACGTGTTGTTGAATTTTAAACTGGAAGATTAAGGTGTCTATCTCTCTTGACATAAGAGACAGAACTACCCCTTCTCACATGACTTCAAGGGCTCATGGGTCATATGTGTGTGCTTGCAGGTGTATGTGCGTGTGTGCATGCCTGTGTGCATTCTTGCTTGCAAGTGTGCATGCCTCTGTGTGTGTGTGTGTGTGTGTGTGTGTGTGTGTGTGTGTGTGTGTGCACCTGTGTGTGTGTGTGCACCTGTGTGTGTGTGCCTTTTGTGTGTGTGTGTGTTAGACATGTGTCAGTACAACTTTTATGTTGACCTGATAATAAATGGATTACAACGGTGGTGTTTGGTATGTATTCAACATTCACACTGAAGTTTGAAAATGGCTTGCAAAGCTTACTGCATGTGGTCTCCATTCTACCTGCTATGAAGGTTACCTGACTCGATTCATGAATGGAAAAGTTAAAGCAGCAAGGGAAAAGTGAGACCCATCCTCAAAAAGCTGACTCAGTGAGCTGTGAGGTCTCCACTATTTCATTCCTCAAGGACTTTTGGATTATGGACAATCCTGAATTTGTCTGTAACTCTTTGACTCCTACACCCTGTCCACCAGCATCCTGCATTGTCAACTGTGCTAGCAAAGCAAAAACTTAACCCTTTGATTCCCTCACCCTGGTGGATAAGGTGTGGGAATCTAAGGGTTCAGTTTTTGCAGTTGGTAGAAAGGGTGCAGGAGTCAAAGGGTTAAACTAGCGATGTCTGCCAAGTACTTATTAGTAAAACTAAAATAAGAATAGTGTATGACTTACACACGACCATGAAAATTCCAAGGTGCGTCTGTTGAATAATTATAATGTCTAACTGTAAACAGCGTTGTTATCTGTCCATGTAAACATCAAATTAGAGGAGGCTGTCCTTTAATCTGAACACTTTGCCGATAAGCAGGCAGAACTGTGTAAGTATGTCAGTCAGACACTGACTGTATTCATGCTCTTGAGTCTGCTTTCAGCGTAATCTGCCCTCACTGTTGATTATTTGGACATCATTTTAAAAACGACTTGTTGTCATGAATATTAATATCTGTTATATACGTACAACATGTAGAGTAGAAATACAAAAAACAATAAAACAATACATTCAGCTTTTATGCATCACAACAAATTAATTATCAATCACATTAGTTACGGTTTACATTCAAATAAAATTTCATTTATGCGCATCTTCTACATAATTTCTTGCAAACAAACACAGATGAATGTACAGGTACAGATATATTTTGTATCACACACACACACACACACACACACACACACACTAACACACTAACACACACACACACATACACACACACACACACACACACACACACACACACACACACACACACACACACACACACACACAGAAAGCAAGAGAGAAAGAGGAAGAGAAAGAGAGAGAGAGATGGATGAACAGATAGAAAGACAGACAGATAGACAGATAAATAGATGATCGACAGATAAATAGATGACAGACAGATACATACATACATACCATACATAAATCCTATCACCTGTGAAGGCTGCTTGTGTGTGTACATGTGTGTGTGTGTGGTG
>JAPXFY010004645.1:15000-17319 GCA_030674185.1 Monoplex corrugatus | reverse complement strand
AAATAAATCAAAACTGCCACCAACTTTCACAAGAAAATGAAAGCTACAAAATCGAACCCCCAAAAAATGAAAAAGTGAAACAATATCTAAAAGTTTACAGAAACACAAACAAAGAATTGATAAGACAGATTACATAAATAGAAAAGGAGACAACGAAATATCCGTATGGAGAATGGAAAATGAAAGTGAAAAGGTAGAACAAGCAAAATTAAACAAAACCAAAAACTTGAAAAGAATTTGAAAAAAGAGAGATACGCGATCACGTAAACAAAAACTGTATCGAAGCTGTATTGAAGAAATATGAGATGTCAAGAACAGCAAGAGGAGGAAAGCCCATTCATTTCCTCTCCAATGCATTCAGGATACAAATGCAAAACGATGGTTATTTATAATGTACACCGGAATTGCTCATTCAAATAAGAAGTCATAACATAGCTATTAGCAGTAAAGATAAGGTCATAACATCGTTTATATAATAAGATGATACGTATAATACTTTGATTTGTAGTGTGTGAACAATCAATATCAGAATGCTCATTGCACTTCGCACACACACAACACGCTAAAAAGAGAAGAAGACCAACAAGCTATAGACGTGTATAGCAAACTATGAAAATAGACCAAATGGAAAACAAAACCAAAGGAAAGAGGTGAAGAAACACCATGATTGCATTGTGTCAGCCCAGCTGTCTATCAAATTCAGAAAAAAAATTGTTTCAGATTCATTTCGTGTTTCAGTAAAACGCGTTATTTGTTACGTGAAAATAGTAAATTTTCTTCACAAAGTTGGTCACAAGACTCTTCAAGTGCAGTTCCCTCTGGTGTTTGCTGTGTTCAATATTATGCCTATTTTGTTTTGCATAAGATGATAGACCTGCCTTAAGCATCATTTTTTTTGGTTTTCTTGTTGTTGTTGTTGCGGTTTTGGTTTTGATTTTGCTGTTGTTGTTGTTGTTGTTGTTGTTGTTGTTGTTGCTGTTGTTGCTTTTCTGACGGCAAATGCATTGCCTTTTACCTTACTTCTACACATTTCCTGAATGAAAATACTTATTCAAGAAACAAAGAAACAAGAAGAACTATAAACAAAGAAAAACATGAACAGGCGATGACGGAAACAAAAATAAACAAAACACAAAGCATTCCGTTACAATAAATAAATAAATAAATAATTAGATAGATAAATAAATTAAAACAAAAAAAGAGAAAGAAAGAAGAAAACAACATATACAAAACAGTGACTACAGAAAAAAAAAAGTCATTATCATCATCATTGTCATCACAGAAAAATATAAAATACACACAAAAACAAAGAAAACTATTGACGTTACAGAAGGAAAATGTTTTCAAAAATGACAAAAGCAGTCATGCAACTAAGTATATAAACAAAGATAAACTCAAAACACTGCTTGCATAAGTGCGTTTAAATGATAATGGGAGAGGTAAGAAAAGCCACTTATTTCCAATGAATACCCTCACTCCAATGAACAAGAACAATCAACGGAACTGTTATCGTAAAGCTAACGTTACACAGCCAGAAATTGATGCTGGGGTGTTTCCTTTTTTTCAAAAAAAAAAAAATACTGCCCCAAAATTTTATGCTAAACAAAAAGGGGCATGCATCATACTGAACTAAGCAAACATTGGAAGGAACTGCACTCGATAATTCTTGTGAACCAACCGTTGTGGCGCAAGATCACTATCTCACGAAACAAGCAGCTTTGCTCTGCTTTACTGAACCAGGAAATGAATCTGAAACTGGTTTTCTTTCTTTGTTGATTTGATGGACAGCTCTCTTGACAATATAGAGTGGCAAAAACGATGACAGCCTCTCAGACTCCTTTCTATTCGCAATAAACGAAAATGACTTTTAATTTTCCTTTCCATTCGGTGCGTTTCAAATCTCTCTCTCTCTCTCTCTCTCTCTCTCTCTCTCTCTCTCTCTCTCTCTCTCTCTCTACTCTCTCTCTCCCTCTCTTCTCTCTCTCCTTCTCTCTCTCTCTCTCTCCTTCTCTCTCTCTCTCTCCCTCTCTCTCTCTCTGTCTGTATGTCTGTATGTCTGTCCAACTGTATGTCTGTCTGTATGTTTGTATGTATGTCTGTCTGTCTGTCTGTATGTATGTATGTGTGTATGTATGTATGTATGCATGTATGTAAATATGAATATATATCTCTCTCTCTCTCTCTCTCTCTCTCTCTCTCTCTCTCTCCCTGTCTCTCTCTCTCTTTCTCTCTCTCTGTCTCTCTCTGTCTGTCTGTCTGTCTGTCCAACTGTATGTTTGTTTGTCTGTCTGTCTCTATGTTTTCTCTGTATGTCTGTCT
>JAPXFY010004645.1:0-7500 GCA_030674185.1 Monoplex corrugatus | reverse complement strand
GATGCAATTTCCAATGAGATGTTGAAAAATTTACCAGAAAATTGTTTAATCTTGCTACATAATATGTTTAAAAAATGCTGGAATAGCGGCAAACTGCCCGACTATTGGAAACAATCAATAGTGGTTCCTGTACTAAAAGCAGGTAAATGCAATATTGACTTGAAAAACTATAGGCCAAATGCATTAACATCGCACGTATGTAAACTTATGGAGAAAATAATTCTAAAGAGATTGATGTACTACTGTGAAAAGAACAACATATTACCATTGAATCAGGCACGGTTTAGAAAAGGCAGGTCACCAGTGGAACTCCTAACAAAGCTAACCACTAATATCAAACAACAATTTGCCAGACGCCAATGTGTTTTAGCTACATTTTTTGATATAACTAAAGCATACGACCAGGTATGGCATTCCCGATTATTACTCAAATTGAAAAGTATTGGGCTAACAGGTCACATTTTTGATTATGTCCAATGCTTCTTAGAAGAACGTGTAATTCAAACGAGGATCGAAAATGTGTATTCTTCAAAACGATTTCTTCAAATGGGTATCCCTCAGGGGTCCGTTATTGCTCCCCTTCTCTTCATGATATTATTGCATGACTTACTCAGTAAAATTTCTAAACATGTAACTTTAGCTCAATATGCTGATGATTTATGCATGTGGATGCAGGTCAATATGAAAAGAAAAAATCCTTTGCGCTGTCTTAATTATACGCGTAAATGTTATCAATTAGAACTCGATAAAATAGCACGATATATGGTAGAAAATGGACTGCATCTGTCCGTGGAAAAAAACAAAGATAGTTTTGTTTAACAGTGGAGCTAACCCAGCAAATGTTCCCACGTTCAAACTGGGAGATACTCTTCTTCAGTATAATGAGTCGATTAAATTCTTAGGGGTTTTCCTTACAGCCAAATTATCTTGGAATCAGCATATTGAATACTTATTAACAAAAGCTCAAAAAAGTTTAAATTTCTTGAAAATAGTTCGCAAACAGATGCATCAACACTTGTTCATCTCTGTAAATCGCTTATTAGATCTAAATTAACCTATGCCCAAGAAATATTCTTCAGTGCACCAAAACACTCACAAAACTGCAGAGCATAGATTGTAAAGGTTTCAAACTTGCACATCGCACATACAATGCAATCAAATTGTTGCCACTTGATGAACAAAGGAAAGTCGCTTCTACTAAATTTATGTTAAGAAACACTACCATAGAAAACAGCATCAAAACAGAGACAAAAGTAAGATCAGATACCGACTTTCCAAAAAGAGCTAAATCAATATCCTCACAGGTCACGCTTGCAACATTTACAGCTGAAGTTATGAAAGGCTCTGGAATTGATTTAGACACAGGTACTGTAACTTTAAGACCTTCGTTTTCACCAGTACCCAGTTGGGAACTTCAAAGAGCACGATTTGACATACACCACACTGACTTAAAAAAAAAGAAGATAATATCAACTTACTGGCAAGTCACGTTAAATGTCATATAGAAGACTTTTATTCCGATCACTTGAAAGTTTACACTGATGGTTCAATAATTGAAAGACAAGCAGGCTCAGCGTTTTTAATACCTACTCTCAAAATTGAGAAATCTTTCTATATAGAACTTAATAAATCTGTCTTTACTGCAGAACTCTTTGCAATATTAATGGCTTTGAATTATATGATAAATCTTCCTAGGACAATTCCCCAGATACTTTTTTGCGTTGATTCAAAATCTGTACTTCAAGCTCTTGAATTATCAAAATTACAAACAAGATCTGAAATGATATTGGAAATTACTCACTTGATTAATAGTTTATCCTTAAGAGGCACTGATATTACTTTCTGCTGGATACCATCTCATAGTTCTTTTCATTACAATGATATGGTTGATAGGGCTCCCAAACGGGGGGCAAAGAGCTCACCAGATTCAAAACATATACAACTTTCCCTCTCATTGCATGAGTATTATACCTTAGTGGACGCCTACGTATGGAAGCAGTTTCAAGATAAACAGAAAAAAGTATGAAAAATGTTACATGAATTTTGAAATTAGCAAAACACCTAAGCGGTTCCCTGCCAGTAGAAGTATACAATCCCTTATGTTTTGTGGAAACTTGATGCTTTCAAAACAAAATACACCAGGAATGTAGTGTGCCTGTGTGGAAAGAAGATAACACATAGTCATATTCTTTCATGCGTTCGAGTAAAACGACATATACCTATGTTATCAACGAAGACAGTTTCTGACATATTTGCCTCACCATCCTTAACATATGAATTTTTTGTTAGCCTGTCAAAAAGTCCTATAGCGAATTATCTTTAACGCGCCATTACTTCTCATGTTCAGTGTTATGGTTAGCTAATTTTACTGTTTCAATCGTTAATTATGATAACGTCATTTGTGAATTTTTCTTTCTTGTCTTGTTTTTCTTGTTCATTTCTTTTTCCTGAAGATTAACCATTTCCAAGTGGGTTTTTTTTGTGTGTGTGTTTTTGTTGTTGTTGTTGTCTAAAATCACTTTAGTGAATAGACATTAAATCAAAGACCACCACCACACACACACGCACATACACACACATACACACACACACACACGCGCGCCCGCACACACACACATACACACACACGAACACACACACACACACACACACACACACACACACACACACACACACACACACACACACAAACTCCTGATCATATACTGAGAGGGCAATGTCAGTTTTCACCAGATGGAGTGGAGGCGTTGCATATTAAGAAAGGTCAGAGGTTTCAGATAAACATAAACTATAGTATTTAAGTGAAAAAAGAGGACAAAAAAAGGCGGGAAAGACTGGTGCCTGTGGCTTACCAGACGCCAACCCCTTGAATTTCAATTTGAATGTTTAATATGTAAACACCAATGTGTAATTCGGTTTTGTCTTTCTCCCTATTGATCCAGTATTCCCGTGTCTGGGCCTGTCATGTGATTCATTTTCTCAGTCTTTGTGAGTCTCCTAGACTGCATATTATTTCTGTCTGTCTGTCTGTCTGTCTGTCTGTCTGTCTGTCTGTTTGTTTGTTTTTCTGTCTGCCTGTCTGCTTGTCTATCTGTCTGTCTCACTTTCAGTCTTCCAACCATTCTTCTTTTAGTCATTGCGTGTATGCGTGCGCGTGAATACGTACACAGAGAGAGAGAGAGAGAGAGAGACAGACAGACAGACAGACAAACAGACAGACGGACAGACAGACAGACAGTCAGACACACTGATGAATAGATAGGTAGATAGACAGACAGAAAGACAAATATATATATATATAGATACATATATACATACATACACACATACATAGACAGACAGATAGATAGCAAAATAGACAGGTAGGTAGGTAGGTAGATAGATAGATAGATAGATAGACAGATAGACAGATAGACAGATAGATAGACAGATAGACAGATAGATATATAGACAGGTAGATATATAGGTAAATAGGTAGGTAGGTAGTTAGGTAGATAGACATAAACAGACACACAAATGCACAGGCAACCACACACACACACACACACACACACACACACACACACACACACACACACACACACACACACAGCGCGCGTGCGCGCGCACACACATCCATACGTGTCTGCTTATTATTTACAAAAATAATGACACTGAGTTACACAAATATCTTTATCAATCTATAATGTCTGTGAAAGTCGTTTCTGACACACACACACACACACACACACACACACACACACACACACACACACACACACACACACACACACACACACACACACACACACACACACACACACACACACACACACACACACACACACACACACACACACACACACACACACACACACACACACACACACACAGAAAGAAAAGAACAGAAAATGAAAAAAAAAGTGAACGGCAACGTCAATGGTTTTCATGAATACTTCTATTCCGTCAACTCATTCTGAGCCAAGTGTGTGCCAGAGAAAATGAAAGTTTGCAGTGGGATCCTGTAGAATGTCAGGACGGGCGTCATTGCCAAAGGGAAAGGTTTGAGGTGAGAAAGAAGGACTTAGAAAGGGAGACAGATTTAAACAACACGTGACACTCAATCGTGTGCCACATGCTACATGTGGTACTCAGTCATGTGGCATGATGTATACGTAGCCCACAGTCATGTCGTACGCGTTAATTTGACTCGCTGCATGTGGCACGTGCTATATGCGGCACGTGCTATATATGTGACGCAGTCATGTCGCACGTGCTACATGTGACCCACAGTCATGTGGCACGTGCTATATGTGACTCTTAATCATTTTGTTAACAACCAAAACAGTCTTGATGGAGGCAGACACAAGAAGATCATTCATAAGGAAGGTTAGGTAAAGACAGGCAACATCTATAGGCCATATTATGAGGAAAGGAAATTGGAGCACCTGGTCACAACAGGGAAGTTGGAGGGAAAGAGAACACCAGGTAGACCCAGGAAGAAGATATTGGACGAACTTGCAGAGTGGCTGAAGAGGATGGAGGAGGTGCTTGAGGCAACAAGGGATAGAAGCAGATGGAAGGTCATGATCGCCAACGCCATGTGGGAAGGCACCTGATGATGATGACGAGTCTTTTTGCACGCGCTATGAGTGATCTTCAGTCAATTGTCATGTGCTACATGTGAAACTCAGTCATGTGGTACGTGCTGTTTGTGACTCTTAGTGAGATGGTATGAGTTATGTGTGATCTTTCGTCATGCTGCGCGTGCCATATGTGATTCTCTGTCATGTGGCACGTGCTACATATGACTAAATCATGCGGTACATGCTGTATGTGACCCTCAGTCATGTGGCACGTGCTCTATGTGATTTTCAGTCACGTGGCATGCGATGTATATGACTCAGTTATGTTGCACGTGCTATATGTGACCCTCAGTTCATGTGGCACGTGCTATATATGATTCCCAGTCAAGTGTCAGGTGCTACATGTGACCTTCAGTTGGCATATGCTGTATGTGACTCTCAACTATGTGGCATGTGCTGTGTGTGACCTTGGTCATGTGGCACGTGCTAAATGTGACCCTTGGTCATGTGGAATGTGCTTTATGTAACATGTAATCATGTCGTATATGATATCTTCCAACTAATATCCATAAGATAAAACGATTAGTCACTAGCCTAATGATTTCTCTGAAAAGATGACTGTTAAGTGCAGAAGACAGATCAGATAATAGTAAGGCTTAGAAGAGAGGGCTGTTTCAGCAAGTATATTCAGCAAGATAAGATATAGCGCATGTGTAAATGACTGGATTCTGCCTGCATATGATTGAATAGGACATGTGTAAATGACTGGATTCTGCCTGCATATGATTGAATAGGACATGTGTAAATGACTGGATTCTGCCTGCATATGATTGGATAGGACATGTGTAAATGACTGGATTCTGCCTGCATATGATTGAATAGGACATGTGTAAATGACTGGATTCTGCCTGCATATGATTGAATAGGACATGTGTAAAGACCTGGATTCTGCCTGCATGTGATTGAATAGGACATGTGTAAAGGACTGGATTCTGCCTGCATATGATTGAATAGGACATGTGTAAAGACCTGGATTCTGCCTGCATATGATTGAATAGGACATGTGTAAAGACCTGGATTCTGCCTGCATGTGATTGAATAGGACATGTGTAAAGACCTGGATTCTGCCTGCATGTGATTGAATAGGACATGTGTAAAGACCTGGATTCTGCCTGCATATGACTGAATAGGACTTGTGTAAGACATGGATTCTGCCTGCATATGACTGAATAGGACATGTGTAAAGGACTGGATTCTGCCTGCATATGACTGAACAACAGTCCCTTATTCTGAAAATTTAACAATTATAGTTATGAAGGTTATGTAAATCTATTTATGTTTGGCAGTATTTCTCCAGCGTATTTCTACTAATTTTCAGTATGATTCTTTACCTTTAACTATTTCAAGTTTTTTTTGTGTGTGTCTTTTTTCGTGTTACAGTAATAGATAAATACGACGACAAAGTAGGCCAGATAATTTTGCTACAAGACCCAGTTAAAAAAAAAATTTAAAAAAAGATATAAAAAAACACTCAGTGCACATCCTTTGATTATAACACAGCTGCACATCGCGTTCTCAACCGCAGCACAAACCTTCAAAATCACGTCTAACCATCTCCAGTGTCCTTACCACTATTACATCAACAGCTTACTCTGAAGCCGCAAAACAGCTGCCTATGCTCTAGCGAGCACATTCATCCTTTCTCCCCATGGGAGAGGCAGTGGGTGGGGGGAAAATGTACTAGGGTATTTGGCTTCCTGTACAAGCTCGTATCGAATTCAAACTTGCGATTCTCTGTCATTCATTTTTCTCTGGAACGTCCCCTTGTTACATTTCTGATCTCCTATCCGTCTACTCACCTTCCAGAAATCTTCGTTCCTCTTCTGACTTAAGACTACTGTGCATTCCCAGAGTAAGAACTAAAACCTTCGGTCACTGCACCTTTTCATATTCAGCACCAACTTTTTGGAATTCTCTGCCCCGTGAAATTCGCTACATTGAATCTATTACTTCTTTCAAGACTGCCCTCAAAACTTTCCAATTTAAATCCTATTTTCCCGACTAGGTAGTAACTGTGTGGACACTCTTTGTTCTCGTGCGCACGCGCGCGCGTGTGTGTGTGTGTGTGTGTGTGTGTGGGTCCGTGTGTGTGTGTGTGTGTGTGTGCGTGTCTGTGTGTGTGTGTGTGTGTGTGTGTGTGTGTGTGTGTGTGTGCCTGCGTGTCTGTGTGTGTGTGATGTTATTAGTGTGCAGCGTCACGAGCTCCGGCCCCGTACTGGAGGTTTGCGCTTGTAAATGTTCATTATTATTATTATTATTTGGAGAGATGAACAAACCTGATAGTCCCACAAACGATATTATCTATTCGCCTTCATTCAGCTGCCATAGTCCATGACTGTGTGTGTGTGTGTGTGTGTGTGTGTGTGTGTGTGTGTGTGTGTGTGTGTGTGTGTGTGTGTGTGTGTGTGTGTGTGTGTGTGTGTTTTGTGTGTGTGTGTGTTTTTTCTCTGTGAGTGTGTGTGTTTGTGAGTGTGTGTGTGTGTGTGTGTGTGTGTGTGTGTGTGTGTGTGTGTGTGTGTGTGTGTGTGTGTGTGTGTGTGTGTTGTGTGCATGTGAATGTGTGTGAGAGTGTTTGTTGTTATGTGTTTGTATGCATGCTTGCGTATGTGTGTGTGTGTGTGTGTGGTCCGTGCGTGTGTGTGTGTGTGTGTGTGTGTGTGTGTGTGTGTGTGTGTGTGTGTGTGGGGTGTGTGTTTTGCATGCGTGTGAATGTGTGTGAGTGTGTTTGTTGTTATGTGTTTGTATGCATCCGTGTGTGTGTGTGTGTGTGTGTGTGTGTGTGTGTGTGTGTGTGTGTGTGTGTGTGTGTGTGTGTGTGTTTTGTGTGCGTGTGAATGTGTGTGAATGTGTTTGTTGTTATGTGTTTGTATACATC
>JAPXFY010004644.1:12500-15000 GCA_030674185.1 Monoplex corrugatus | reverse complement strand
TTCTTACCAACAAATGCCTATCAATTAACATCAGGAAGAGAGTTCTTGAATGTTATATAGAACCAATACTGTTATACAGATGTGAGGCGTTGACAGTCAACAAACAAAGCCAGAACAAGATTGAAGCAGCCGAGATGTGGTTTCTAAGAAGAATGTTGAGAGTTCCATGGACAGCAAAGAAAACAAATGAGACAGTCTTGAAGGAGGCAGACACAAGTAGATCACTCATAAGGAAGATTAGGAAAAGACAGGCAACATTTATAGGCCATTTTATGAGGAAGGGGGATTTGGAGCACTTGGTCACAACGGGAAAGCTGGAGGGAAAGAGAGCACCGGGTAGAACCAGGGAGAAAATGCTGGACGGACTTGCAGAGTGGCTGTGGACGAGGGGGGTGGGGGAGATGCTAGGGGCAACGAGAGATAGAGACAGATGGAAGTCCATGATCGCCAACGTCATGCGGCAGGGCACCTGGTGATGATGATATGAAATGTATGATAAAGAAAATGAGTGCAGGTACATAGGAAAACAGGGGCCGATGCTGTATCTTTGTTTCATCAACTCTAACAGAATCAGAGACCAGTGTGCATTCTGATGTGCACGAATGCATTGATATGTGTACTTGATTTTCTTTTCCTTTCCTTTTTTTCCGTTGTTGAAGTGCTGTGTGTGTGTGTGTATGTTGAAACGGTTATAGCCCTGATGTGGCGCTACGCAGTCAGCTGGACTTTAAGCAACAATGAGAATAAGAATAAGAATTCATTCAAGCAATTTCAAGATAGCTACAGAACGATCCCAATAAAATTGGATTCACAAAAGAAGCAAGCAAACGTGGCATCAAGTAAACGTACATTTCACATGTGCAGGGTTAGCTTTTTTTTTTTTAAAGGGGTCGCTTACAAACCGACGAAATGAGTGTGACATGTTCCCTTAGCACAACTATTCACTACGTATATCAGTAGCTTCAGGCTGTTTAACCATGGATGATAATAATGATCAGTGCAGCGTATCTCAGTGAGCGTGGCGGCAGATGTTGTTCTGCTATTGTCACAGTGGGGGAGGGAAGTGGAGGAGTAACGGGCACAGCTCTACGGGCTTTCACAGTGTGTATATGATGGATTTGACATGTTAGTCCTTGTCTCCTGGCTTGCTACAGTGGTACCTTTCCCTTTGATTTGTCATTTACAAGCTGACGGCGGCCTGGGCTAAATCTGAGAAGAGCTGTTTTGTCTTCTTTCCAGATACCATCTGTTCTACATATACGGGCCCAGAAGAATGACAAGCTTACTACTCACCTGGTCAGCGCCTTCCAGTAACCAGGAAAACACGAAAATGGAATCAGAACGCGTATTTAATACAACAAGACAAGACAAACGCAAATTTTCGGATAACTGGCCTTAATCAAGCGTAAATGTAAGATCACAAACAAGCGCCAAATACAGAATTTGGAGAAAAAGACTGAAACTTCCCTGCTGCTTCGTCCAGTTTTGTATTTGGTGCTTGTTTGTGATCTTACACTCACGCTTGACAAAGGCCAGTTGGCCGAAAATTTGCGCCTGTCTTGTCTTGTTGTATTAATGACGCGTTTTGATTCTTTTTTCGTGTTTTTCTCTGGTTCCTGTCTGCTTGAACGTGGGTAGTGACACTTGTTTTGGCCTTCCAGTAAGTAAGAAAAAACAGAACAGTAGTCAACAAGTTTCTCTCCCCTTTCATTCTGCGTGCCAAGGCCGCGAGGTCCAGCTATGTCATCCGCTCTCTCCCGTCCCAGTTTAGCGTTATTACTGTAATATCCTGTGATCTGCATTGAGCCTTGGCTGTCTCAAATACTTCATATAAGTTGTCAGAAGTTGTCAATTTCTTCCTGAGTAGTTGCGGATGTTGATGGGTATACTTGGATGACGTTGATATCAAATGGCCTGCCATCCATCCAACTTAACTAATAAAACTCGATCTGACACAACCCAAAATCCTTTGATAGACTCTGACTTGTCCCTTTCCATTATGATGCCTACTCCTTTTTTATGTGTCTCCACTAGAATACATAATTTTATGCTTGCCTGATGTTATCACGCCTGCCCCCTTCCATCTCACTTCCTCTAGTCCTGAAATATTGATGTTAAGCCTTTCCATCTCCATCTTGACATTATCTAATTTTCTTCTTTTCTTGTTTTGTTTTTGCAGCAATGTTCTTACAGCACCAGGTAGACCCAGGGAGGAGATACTAGACGGACTTGCAGAGTGGTTGTGGACAAGGAGGGTGGAAGAGATGCTTGAGGCAACAAGTGATAGAGACAGATGGAAGTCCATAATCGCCAACGCCATGCGGCAAGGCACCTGATGATGATGATGATGAATGTTCTTACATTCAAGGTTGCAATTTTGATATTTTTAGTCTCCCACTGGACCCGCGCTCACATGTGGGATAACATCGAACGAGGGAATGAGACAATAGATGACCTAACAAAAACTGGAGCCAAGGAAGACCATCCACATTGTGGTCTT
>JAPXFY010004644.1:0-7500 GCA_030674185.1 Monoplex corrugatus | reverse complement strand
GATAAATTCGTATGGAGGGCCATGATCGTCAACGCCATACAGCGGGGCACATGATGATGATGATGAGGGTGTACTTCGAAGAGTTGCCTGCTCTCTCTAAAATACTGTGCTGCTGGATTTGTGATCATGATCAATCCAGTCTCTGTGTTAAGTTTAATAAAACTCAGAGTATCAGACACAGTGCCATATATAGCTTCTTCTGAAGAATTTCCGCTTCTGCTTCTACAATTTCTACCTCAACCTACTTTGTTACTAGAGTTCTTACTGAGGGCTGTTTCTGCTATTACGCAGGTATGTGATATTCAAGTTCTGAAGTGGTTTGTCCGTAGACGCCTTGGCAATCCAAGCTAGCTGGATATTCACCTTGATGTGTAGCAGTCAGTGATATGACAGACAGTCATCTCCTCTCATGCATCATGTAATAGGGAAGCCCCAATTGTCTTTTACTTGCAGGATGGCTGAAGACAAAAAGGGTGGGAGATGTACTTGCATTGACAGGGGATAGATTCGTGTGAAGGGCCATGATCGGCAACGCCATGCGGCAGGGCACATGATGATGATATTGTCTTTCTGATGAACAATGAAATTATAATCCAGCGTTGTGCCTCAGCTTAGAATGTGGATGTGTCCACGTGAAACTGAACTCGTCCTTCTGCTGGAAGAAGGTGTTTGTTTGTTTGTGGTGAGCTTATGCTGAGTACCACAGTGACAGTCCATTTTCAAGTGCCAAAGACCTTTTCGGCCAAGCAGTGTAATCAGTTCCCATTCAACGCTGAAGTCTCCAACAATGATACGCTTTGTTCAGCTCAACATACAAGGGCTTCTTTATCATCAAGATTATCATCATTGTAGTGTTGAGCACTGAGGACATTGCAAAACAGGTGTTGTTTTTTGTATGTGTTTTGGTGTTTGTGTTCTTTTTGTGAGCTGAAGACGCAAGTTCACTGGGCAATCATTGATTGACACCATGGGGTGGTAGGCTTTCCAGCCAAGTGGTGTAAGAGAACAGAAAAACTATCTGAGCGAGGAGAACCCGTTCATCAGAAGGCGAGAACAATAATGCGACGACCATACGAGTAACAACACGTTTTTGTTTGTTTGTTTGTTTGTTTGTTTTATTTGTTTTGTTTTGTTTTTGTGAGCTGAAGGTGCAAGTTCATTTGGCAATCATTGATTGACACAATGGGGTAGGCTTTCCAGTCAAGTGGTGTAAGAGAACGGGAAAACTATCTGAGCGAGGAGACCTGCTGTTCATCACAAGGCGAGAGAGAACAATAGTGCGACGACCATGCGAGCAACATCTTGCACAGAACTGATACATATGACATCAGCAGCTAGTTACCCGGGCTGTGAGAGAATTGATTTCACTGCATGAGACCGTTATGATGGCGCGGCGTTGTCTGCTATGTGGTTTTGTTGTCGTTTTGTTATTGCTGCATATCACAATCAATTGTTGTGGCTGGGTTCAGATAATACAGTCACCCAGACAAAGTCAGTTCTCAACGCGAATTAGCTGTTGGGAAGTGCCACAGAAAAGTTTTATTCTCTCTTGCCCCCTCTCCTCTTTCTCCTGTTCTTTCCTCTTCTCTCTCTCGTTCTTTGTTCATTCCTCCCCTCTCTATCTAAAAAATCTATCCCCGCTTTTAAATGTTTCATGTGTAAAGTACAGACCTCCAATGGACGTCATGAGGGGAAAGACATGAGGGGGGGGGTTTGGATCCGGGCCCTGGGGTACCAACCCCTTTGAATGATTTGTGAGGATGCGATTTTGTTTTTTTCTGATCTCCGGGTTCCCAAAAACATGTGTTGACGACCTTTTAAACCTTAAGTGCCAACACGTGCTTAAAACCAGCAGAACATCAAGGGAAACCCACTTTTAAAGATCTCGTAATTTATTGGGGTGCCCCAATGGCTCATGGAAATAGACACATTCAACATGCACGAAACCGAAGACAATATGGGAAAATTAGCAAGAAATTCCCCCGCCTAAATAGGTAGGGGGAAAAAAAAAAAAAAAACCCAACGGCAATCAGTTTCCTGTGGTAGGGGTAAAGCAACGGATTTCCACCGACAGAAGGGGTTGTGTAGGTTTGAATACCCGCAACAGAAACTTTTAAAAATTTTTTGTAAAAATTTTTTTTTTCAGCTACAAAACCGACTCTTAAAACCCCGCTCATAGCTAGAGTTTGACCCTGCTATGGACCATTAGGGAAGAATGGACCCTCACAGTCAAGTCTATCTACACCAAGAAAATGAAATTATGACACAAAAATCGAAGAGTACAGCCCTGTCACGGAGTCTCAATCCTAATGGAACTCGATCGCTTTAAATTTATAAACATTTCCTCATAGCCATCATTCATCGCTTTTTAAAAAAACCGTGCCAGTTTTAGGGTGTCGTTAATTGGGGTAAAAAAAAGGAAAAAAAAAAAACCAAAAAAAAGTAGCACGAACGAAACCTTTCCCCCGCAAAAAATTGTGCGACTACTTGGCGAATTGTTAAGTCATCTTCGCAACCAAGTTTTAATAGGGGTTTTGGAAATTCATTGAAAAATATTAAAAAACCCAACACCATTCTTGAAACATTAAAACCAAAATGATTATTATTGGACTTAAAAAAAAAAAGCAAAATTTATTAAAATTCATCAAAGGAAAGAGTCAGAACACAAACGGCCGCCCGAGGACAGGGGACACCACCACACACACACACACACAAATAAACACACACACAAACACACACATACACGCGCGCGGCGCGCCAGACACACAACAGACACACACAACAAACCACACGACCCCAACGCCCAAACACACACCCCAACACATATCACGAACAACACACACACGCACATACACACACAAGTGGTGTGGGGGTGGAGTGTGCTGGTTGTGTAAAGAAAGAAGAGAGAGGGGAGAGAGAGATTTGTGTGGGGTGGTGAGTGTGGTGGTGGTTGGTGTACAAAAATTACAGATTAGGTAGAAGTCATAGACAGACAGACAGACAGACAGACAGACAGACAGACATATATTAAATAATATATATTTATATTCATAGATAATAGAAGTTTGGGATAGAAGATGGATGGATAATAGTGGAATTAGAAGATAGATAGAAGATGGAAAGATAGAGATAGACACAGATATAGGGATCGATACATATTAAATAATCTTGCGGCGAACGCGGCGGGGAGGAGTTTGTGTTTGGGGTTGGGCTTTGTGTATGTTGTGTTGTGGGTTTGGGTGGTTTGTGTGGTGTGTGTGTTGTGTGTTGGGGTTTTTGGGGTTTGTGTGTGTTTTGTGTGTGTGGTGTGTTTTGTTGTGTGTTTGTGTGTGTGTGTGGTTTTGTGTGGTGTGTGTGTGGTTGTGTGTGTGGGTTGTGTGTTGTGGTGTGTGTGGACAGCTATAAGAACCTGATTCTACTACCTTGAGTAATCTCTCTCTCCTCTCTCTCCTCCTCTTTCTTTCTGTCTGTCTGTCCGCCCTGTCTCTCCTTTTCCCTCTGTCTGCCCTCCTTTGTCTTTGTCCCTGTCCTCCGTCTGTCTGTCTGTCTGTCTGTCTGCCTGTCAGTCTGTCTTGTTTTGTCTGTCCTCTCTCCTCTCTCTCTCTCCTCCACACACACACAATCATAAATGCATAAACTTCCATTCCACACTCTATTTTTCCCATCCCCCCCCCTCTGAAACAAAACACAAAAGCCCTCCTTCATATTGTACGTAAATTTTAACCACACCATTTATTTATCCAAAAGGGGAGACTTGAAATGAAAACTACTGCCAAAATGTACAACACAACAGAAAAAGATAAATATCACAGTTGCCCCTTTTTTTAGCCTAATGGCGCCCCTTATCCCTGCCCCCATCCCCCACCCCCCCAAACCCCCCAAAGCCCCCCCACACCCCCAAACCCCTCCTCTTTTTTTCTCTCTCTCCTCCTCGTTTTCCCCCTCCTCACTCCAAAAGCCCCCCCTTCATTTCCCAAACCAAACAGGAACTGTCACGGGAAGAGGTGTAACAGAACAGTCTTTGGTGCGGAACTAAAAGACAGTAGGCAGGAGAGTGGGGGGGGGGGGGGAGAGGGGGGAGGGGGGGGGGGGATAGTATTGCAGACACAGCCCCCTCCCTCTTTCCCGCACACTTTTAAAAAAATTTCCCCGAGCCCGGTTTACGGATACGACATGCACCTGGAACAAGAAGCATTTCAATCACCAGCTTAATTAAAAACCCTTTACCCCCCCGCACCCTATCGAAAACCCAATGCAAAAGCTTAACCCTTTGACCCTTTTTCCCTCACCCTAAACCCCCACTGCAAAAGCTTAACGCTTGACCCTCCCACACCCAAAACCCCAACTGCAAAAGCTTTAAACCCCTTTTACTCCCCACCCTCCCCCAAAACCCCCAAATGCAAAAGCTTAACGCTTTTTAAATTCCCACCCCCAAAAACCCCCAAAACCAAAAAGGGAACAACCCCCCTTACCCCTTTTTGTTTACTAAAAAATTTCTTTTTTCCCTCACCCCTACCCAACCCAACCTTGGGCCCCCCCAAAAGGCCCCTTAAACCCCCCTTTAAGACAAACCTCACCCCCCCCCACAACGCAAAACTTAAAAAGCTTTGACTCCCCCGCCTAAAACCCCCAGCCCCCAACCCAAAAAAAAGCTTTAAAGCTTTTACCCCCAACTTATCCTCCAGCTTCCTGCAAGCAGGGGGAAAGGGGGGATGGATCAAAGGTGTTTTTGTTTGTTTGTTTGTTTGTTTTTTGTTTTTTTTTCTTGCTTTTTCCGATGGGACAAGCAGGAAGGGGGGAAAATACGCTGAAGGATTCAAAGGGTTAAAATTTTTTGCAAGGCAGCAGGGTTTGACAATGCAGGCTGGGGGTGGACAGGGCCATGAGTCAAAGGTTAAAAAAAAGGGTTTTTCCCACAAGGAGAATAGGTGACAGGGAAAACACCAACACAACACACACCACACACACACCACAACCCCACCACACACACACAAACACACACCACACACACACACACCACGCGCGCAGCGCGCGCGCGCACACACACACCACACAAATTATGCCGAAAGAGTACGGGGATTGTCCTCCGTCATATAAACCTGAGGCAGAACAGACTGGGAATCCACAGCACAGAGCAGGTCCTTTCCCAGGGACAGCACTGTTCTACACCCGAAAGGGGTTTGGGTAGGGGGGGGGGGGGAGGGAGGGGCACTCAAAGAAATCTCAAATCCTCCCTTTAAATACGAGCATGGCAGAGAGCCCAACCCAAAAACCCAAACCCTTAGGGAACATGTAAATAAGACTCAAAGAAAACGCCACCAATTGTCAAAGGGGGACATCCATCCACCATCATCATCATCACATAAATCATCATATCATCATCATACACCATCATCATCAACCCATGTCCCCTGCCGCATGGCTTGCGATCGTGCCCCTCCACACGAATCTATCCCCCTGTCCTCAAGTACATCTCCCCACCCTCTCTGTCTTTGGGCCCACCCTGCAAGTCCGTCCAATAATTTTCTCCCTGGGTCTGCCTGGAGTTCTCTTTCCTTCCAGTTTTTCCTGTTGTGCCCTAGTCTCTTTTTCCCTTGCTCAAAAAATGCCCATAGAAGTGTTCTTTCTCTGCCTAATTTTTCTTCTTAACTTCTTTTTGTGTCTTTGCCCTTTCAAACTGTCTCGTTTGTTTTTCAAGATTAAGCGCCTTAATAATATCATTATACTGAAGGATGTGCTGTCACTTGATTGATCCATCAAACGATCCCAGTCCAAGGCAAAGTACCAAAACCCTCCAATTTTTGTACAACAGGGTTTTACCAACATAAAAGACAAGTTGACCAGCCAGGGGAAATGAACATTCCATACGCTACAAAATCATTAAAAAAATATCATACCTTCTTTAAAACCCTTATAAAATTTGCGCGGAACCGCGTTAAAAGGGTTTTAACAACCCACCTGTTTTTCCCCAAATTACTTTATATTTCACTATAACTAGTCCCGGTTTTTTAAGACTTTACGAGTGTTCTCCAAAATAAAAAACGCAAAATAGCCTGATATGGTTATTATTTTTTAAAAACCCAGCCGACTGCGTAAGCCAATCAGAGCTATAACCAGTTCAAAACACACACAAACTTTTAAAAGAAAAGAAAAGAAAAGAAAATAAGTAGGCCTACACATACCAAAAGCAATTCGCACACATAATCTAAAAAATGTCCCTGGGTTTGACCACTCCATCTAATTTTTCGTACAGGGATTTAAGAAACAACCTGAATACAAATTTAAACAAACCAAGGACACTAAACATCTAAAAACGGGCCTAAATTTCCCAAAATTTCTTCCGCAAATCTCCCCTTTTTTTTCCCCCAAACCAAAAAGTACACTCAATACAGTACTCAATTTTCCTTTTAGGGAAATATGTAAAAAGACTTTTTATCACCCCCAACAAAAGAATGGACCAGCAAGGCAGAAAAGAAAAGGAAAAAATGACAGAAAGCAAAGGGCAAGACAGAAACAAAAGAGTGACAAAAAGAGGAAAATTTTTAGCAATAATTTCCAGAAGGAGGATACCATTTTTAAAAGAAAGAGACCCCACATCCCCAGGGGGCACCCCTCAAGGTATTGTTGTTTGCACTGTTAACCCTTTTTCTTGTCACTGGAGTGAACAAGAGAATTCCGCTTTTTATTTATTGATTTGATTTATACATCAAAAATTTCGGCTTTTTATAGATGATCTTAAAATGAAGATTCTTGACTGTATCGCAATCAATTCCACCCAAACATGTACAAAACCACACTAGATTTTTGTACACATGAGTGACCATTGCCACCACGAGTAAATGAAGCATTCCCTAGCACATACACATCAGTAAAACCCTCATAACCTTCTTATAACCATTGTACAAAAAAGCTACGGACTGCGCGGGGGCCGTTTAAAAAAAATTTGACACACCAAAACCCCCTTTCCAAATACTGATATTTCACTGCAACTAGTCGGTTAATATATTTTACGAGTGGCTACAGAATCAAGCTTTTTGAAAAAATAAAAGTATTGTTGTAATTGTTTTAAAAAAAACCCCCGCCGACTGCGAAAAAGGCATACAAGGGTAAACCAGTTCAAAATACACACAAACTTCAACGAAAAAGGGGAAAAAAAACGAGTACACATATCAATGCAAATTCGCGCACGTAATCAAGGAAATTCCCCTGGGTGTTGACCAACCACTAATTTTTCGCACAGGGGATTTAAAAAAAAAATCAAATACAAAATTTAAACATAACTAAAGGGCACTAAAACAAAAAAAAGGCCCAAATTAACAAAATTGATTCCGCAATCCCTTTCCCTACACCAAAAAAAGCACTGAACCACGTACCTATAATCAATCCGAAATAAATAGTAAAACTTTAAACGAACACACACAGATAAGGACCAAAGGGGAAAAAGAGAAGAAAAATGCCATAAAAACAAAGGAGGAAGAAAAAACAAAAAGAAAGAAAAAA
>JAPXFY010000464.1:20000-55000 GCA_030674185.1 Monoplex corrugatus | reverse complement strand
AAAAAGAGCACCAGGTAGACCCAGGGAGAGAATGCTGGACGGACTTGCAGAATGGCTGGGGATGAGGAGGGTGGGGGAGATGCTGGGGGCAACGAGAGATAGAGATGGTTGGATGTCCATGGTCGCCAACGCCATGCGGCAGGGCACCTGATGATGATGATGATTGCCTGAATGTTCCAAGATGGAGTGTGCACCGCGTTCCCTTTATGTATACGTCGACTCATTGAAATTGAAAAGCAACAAAGTAAAAGGGAGAAACAGAACGTGAAAGGATAGATTCTAAATCAAATCATGGTAAATAGGCCTACCCAAAGGATGACAGTGTTACATTATTTCAAAAGGTGAATCTGGAGATTACTATCTGGAGAAAGTGATAGTAACGGAGTGCTTCACCATAACTGACGAAACCTATTTAAGTTGTAGGCAAAGAGCAACAGCAACAATAATAAACAAAGATTGAGTGTTACCTTTTTTCCCACTTCACAGTGTGTAAGATCTATGTTTGATGAAGTATCAAAAACTTGACGCCAGTTTCGGAGTGTGCAACCCCCTCTAATCGTTCTTCCCAAGGCCATATCCTCTTATTAAATTGGATTGCTACAGACCCAGCCTTAGGCAAGGTGATCATTTCAGAGAAGAACTGATGGGGGAGATCAGTCTCAGGCAACCCCCGTTTGGTTGCTGGGGGCTCTTTCAGTATAAAAAGTATCCCTAACCTTCTGGAAATTCTGTGCTAGAAATTTCCTCTTTTCTGTCATTCTCTTTGTTTCTGCCTAGTTGCCTTGCTTTCTGTCATTTCTATTTATTTTCTGCCTTAATGGTCCATTCACCTGTATTTTTTCGATAAAGTCTTACGTACTTTTTTTTCGGATTGATAATTGGGTACATGTATTAACTGCATTTTTGGCTCTAAGAAGGTGAGATATGCGGAAGCGATTTTAGGTAGTTTATGCCTGTTTTTGTATATGTTTTGGTGTCCTTATGTGTGCTTATGTTTTAGTTCAGGTGTGTTTTTTATATCTTCCCTGTGCGATAGATCGGACAGAGTGGTCCTGCGCCGGTGGCATGTCCTTGGATTGTGTGCGCGAACGCATTGATATGTGTACTTAATTTTCTTTTCTTTTTTTTTTTCCTGTTGAAGTTTTGTGTTTTGAAGCAGTTATAGACCTGATATGGCTCTGCGCAGTCGGCTGGGCTTTAAACAACAATAAAAATTTTTAAAAAGTCTCAAGACTAGCCATGTCAAGCTTTCTAGGCATATTCTTCTGTGGTCGACTTCCACACACTATACATAAACAGGGGCTCCAGTGGAGCGTCTTCGTCCGGTAACACAGGTAACACCCGATCGTCATCAAGTTAATGCGATCAGAACCAGTTGCCGTGGTGTAGTGGTTAACACAACGGACTACCGGCTGGAAAGTTGTAGGTTCGAATCTCCATCACCCCTTCAAAAATATATCACTGTGGGTTGGGTTTTTTTTCGGCTCTAACCGGCTCCAACCCAGAGCTGGGCTGATATGGGCTCATCGGGAAGACTGGGACGACAGTCGAATCTCATCCACTTCACGGATGCGTCATTGAGGGTGTTGCTCAAATATTCTGACCTGCACCCATGGTGACTGTATCTCTCGGGCCTAGTTGACCCAGGACATATGATGATAGTAAGCGTAGAGTACAGCCCTGCTATGCAGTCTCAATCCTAGATGGAACTTCCTGGCATCATGATTATTATCCTCATTGACACCATCTTCATCGCATCTTTAAAAAAAATGTTAATGCGGTAAGATTCAAAAATCAAAAATTGCAACTTGTCAGAATAGTAGAACATTAGTAAAAATAAAAAAAGCAAATATGAAAATATCAAAACACAGATGAAAAGACTAACATCAATATTTTAGGACTAGGGGATGTGAGATGGAAGGAGCAGGAATAATAACATCGGGCAAGCATAAAGTTTATATTTTGAGAGGACACACATGAAAGAGGTACAAACATCATAAGGTACAATGACAAGCCGTGGTCTATCAAAGGAAACTGTGCTACATCAACAGTTTTCTTGTTAGACTTGAAGGCATACCGTTTGATATCAGCATCATCCAAGTGCATGTGTGTGTACCAACATTTTGCAAACACTGCAAAAAGTTGACAACTTCTGTATAGAATTTAAGCCAAAGCCCAGTGTAAGTCACATGACGTTACAATAATGATGAAAGTATTTTAATGCTATAAACGAAACTGAAAAAAGTAGATGACATAGTTGGACTTCAGGGCCTTGGCAGCGAAATGAAAGGGTAATGAAACTTGTAATGTGGGCACAAGCCTATAAATTCATAATAGGAAACACTTGGTTTGAACAACACTTGGTTTGAGCAACACAGCAGAAGAAATTTGACACAGATGAAATCCAGGAGACAGCACAAGAAATCAGACTGATTACATCCTGACAAAATAAAAGATTGAGAAATTCATACTGATAGCAAACCAATTACCAGGCGCAGACTGCAATGGTAACCACAATCCAGTAATGTGAAGATTTAGGCTGGAGCTGAAAGAGAAGAAAACAAAACAAAAATAACATCAAACTAAATATTGGACTCTTAAAAACAGACGAATTAGGTCTTACGAAATCTATTTAACATATGTGCTCAAATCAAATTAAATGTTATGGAGAACATTTTTGACAATGAGGGACAATGGACAGAGTTGAGAAACTCGATAAATGAAGCTTGTGAAGAAATCCCTAAACTTAAGGAAATGTTAAGAAGAACTACATGACACAAGAAACTTTAAGCTTGATGGAAGAATGGAAGTGGGCAAAGGAAAAAGAAGAAGAATACAAAACGAAAATCAGGGATAGGTGCAATTAAGCTAACGAAGTTTGGCAGTAAAGCAAAGTGCAAAGAAATAGAAGACCGACGTAAAACAGACCCCTAAGTTTATGCATAGAAACATTGAAGAAACTGGCCACAGGAAGATGACCTAAAAATGATACGATTATTATGAAAAAAGACTAAATATTAGATAGATTGGGATATTACATTAAATAACTTTTTGAAGATGACAGAAAGGAAGAACACATCATAAGAAAGAACGTTAAAGGACCACCAATAATGAAAGATGAAGTCAGAGCAGCGTTGAAAAAGATAAAACCGTGAAAAGCCCCAGAACAAGACGAAGTTTTCATTGACACAATTGAGACTCTAGGTGAATTTGGTACTGAAAAAGTGAGAGTCCTCCTAAATGAAATTTATCTCACCGAAAAAATCCCTAATGATATGTCAAAATCAATTGTCATTGCATTTCCAAAGAAAGCAAGGAATGCTAACTCCACCGTACAGTCTTAGAATGCGACTCCATCGTACATTCAGCTTAATAAGCAACGTGACAAAAGATTCCATGAAAAATAATCATGATGAGGACAAGGAAAGAATCAAAACAGAAACAGCATTTGTTGAAGGGAAAAGAACTATTAATGCCGTATATATTCCTCGAATGCTCATGCAAAGATCAGTTGAGTTGAATAAGGATTAGTAGTATGTTTTGTTGAATATTTCAAGGCTTCTGGTTAGATAAGACAGGAAGAATTGATCAACCAAATGGAAAAAGCCTAAACAGTGATGGAAAAGTAATAATAAGGAATGTGTACTGGGAACAAACAGCAGCAACAGGAGTAGAAAATTATATAAGCTTTTCCAAAATATCAAAGGAGGAGTTAGGCAGGTGTGTGTTCTGTGACAAAATTTGATTTTACTTCACAGAGAAATCATCATGAGAAACCTAGAAGAATGCCCTGGGATAAAGGCTGGAGGAAAATGATAAACAATCCTCGTTATGCTGATGACACCGTTTTCAGAAAATGATCAAGCTCGACAAAGTCTGTAAATGGGAATAGAAAGAAAAAATAAAGGGCAAGAAGACTGAAGTCTGATAATCAGTAAAAAGAATTAAAGAGAGAGAGAGAGACACCCCCTCATGAAAAATAACAGGAAATGACAGAACATTGATACACATTGATACGTTTTCATGCTTGTTAACAGTCATCTCACCAGACGGCAGATGCACATTAAAAAATTCCAGTAGAATTGACCAAGCTAAACACAGCATTCAATTAATTGAAAAGCATTTTTACCAACAAACGCCTATCAACTAACATTAGGAAGAGAGTTCTTCAATGTTACATGGAACCAATACTGTTGTACGGATGTGAGACGTGGACAGTAAACACACAAAGTCAGAACAAGATGCAGGCAGCTAAAGTGTGGTTTCTAAAAAGAAAGTCAAGAGTCCCAAGGACCTCAATGAAAACAACGAGACAGTCTTGAAAGAAGCAAACAACAAAAAAGAAGACATTTATTTAGAAGATTAGGAAAAGACAAGAAACATTTGTAGGACAGTTTACGAAGCAAGAGAAATTTGAGCACCTAGTCACATACAGGGAAATGGGAGGGAAAAACAGCACCTGGCAGATCCAGGAGATACGATTGGACGGATTTGCGGAGTGGATGAAGAGAAAAAGGATGATAGATTCGTGTGGAGGATCATGATCGCCAACGCCATGCATCTATGCAAATGGTGATGATGATGATGATGGAGGTGTGTACATGTATCATGTGTGCATATGTGGGTGCGTCTGTGAGTATGTATTTAGAAATGTTCATATGTATACTCATAAATGTTTGTTATATTAGGTACATACGCAAACGATGTATGTTAATATATGTATATACGCAAAAGATTATGTTGATATGTATATGTGTATGGTAGGTGTATGTGTGTACGTGGGCGTGTGTGCACACGTGCATGTGTGTATGTTTGTGGGAAATGGCGTAGTTGTGTGTGTGAATAGATAAATGGTTCAAATATGTCTTTCATATGTATAACTGCATATAGCGTATATCTACACTTATGTATCCTGGATGTGAATCTCTACATTGTGCTTATGTTAGGGTGCACAATGATGCCTTCAATGCAATCATTTGATCAGGAAGATCTGATTTTTTTTCTAATCATTTTGTTGATCAGCTGATGCGTAAAGACGCATAAGCGAGTGTGTACTTGTGAACGCATAGAGACAGATACATGAATTCGTATCAGTGCATATAACATGAACATGCACGATATGCATAATCATTTCCATACATTAAAACCTCGACAGTGGATACCTCACATTTCAAAATATAAGCCACTGATTCCTTTCATCCCAACACCTATAGTCAATGATCGTTTAATACAAAATGATTTTATTGGAGATGCTAACATTGTCCATTATAATTCTGCACTCGTTATGAAATGACATTCTGTTTGGTTGGTTTTGCTGCTGTTGTCAGTCTACAATAATAATGAGACGTTTTTGTTACAAATACTGTGTTGTTACTGTCACAGGTTCTCTGAGACTTCCACTGCACGTACGTATATACAGATATGTTTATTTTTCTGATATACCGATTTTCCACCAGCACGATTATTTTTCAACAGCTAGTATTATCATTGACAGAAAGATCTGTGAAAAAGATACATAATTTAAAAATCGATTAGCACTTTCATGCCATGACATGATATTCATGCACGAAGGAAAGTAAGAGAGACAGATCGAGTGTGACAACAGAGAGAGTGAAACCGTTTGTGTAAGTCGATGCAAAGAAACCTGGGCACTGTGTGTTCTGGATGTTTATGTTTGTTTGCATTGTCTACATTTTATGTCAATTGCCGGCTGGCATTGCTTCCAAAGAGAAATTACTCAGGTCGTTGGACGAACGCAGATTTTTGAGTGTTTTATTATTCAAACAATTAAATACGAAGGCAAAGGTACGGCAGTTTCTGTGAAATGTTAAGGTTTAGAGGATTTCAGAAAACGTCCAGAATTTTAACGTTTATTTGACCGTTAAAACACACACACACACACACCACACACACACACACACACACACACACACACACACACACAACACACACACACACACACACACACACACACACACACACACACACCATATCACACACACACAATCTCTTGATTGGTCGGACGTCATTGATGAACCTAGACTGTTTAATGGGTTATGTCCGTTATCAATAAATGGGTTATGTCCGTTATCAATAAATGGGTTATATCCCTTATCAATAAATGGATTATGTCCGTTATCAATAAATGGGTTATGTCCCTTATCAATAAATGGATTATGTCCGTTATCAAGAAATGGGTTATGTCCGTTATCAAGAAATGGGTTATATCCGTTATCAATAAATGGGTTATGTCCGTTATCAAGAAATGGGTTATGTCCGTTATCAATAAATGGGTTATGTCCATTATCTCCATGTGATGGTCTGACGTCACTGATACATTCAGACAGATTATAATGACTGTATCTGTTGTTTCTGTTCGTCGGTCTGACGTCACTGACACATTCAGACAACTTATAATGCTGTATCTGTTATTTCTATTCAACGGTCTGACGTCACTGGTACATTCAGACAACTTATAATGACTATCTGTTATTTCTATTCAATGGTCTGACGTCACTGGTACATTCAGACACCTTATAATGACTATCTGTTATTTCTATTCAACGGTCTGACGTCACTGGTGCATTCAGACAGCTTATATTGACTGTATCTGTTATTTCTATTGAACAGTCTGACGTCACTGATACATTCAGACAGCTTATGAGGACTATCTGTTATTTCTATTCAACAGTGTGACGTCATTGATACATTCAGACAGCTTATAACGACTATCTGTTATTTCTATTTAACGGTCTGACGTCACTGATTCATTCAGACAGCTTATAATGACTGTATCTGTTATTTCTGTTCAACTCGCTGACGTCATTGTTGCACGCAGACCGCTTAAATGGATTATGTCCGGTATTTTCATCTGGTGGTCTGACGTCGACGATGCATTGAGAAAACTTAAAATGATTACATCTGCCATGTGGCTTATTTGGAAGTAAACACCTTGACTCTCTTTGACTTTTTCTCATTGATTCTGCTGCCAGATCTCTCGTAACATCATGTGTTCTTTCTCGTCTAGATTACTGTTACAGTCTTCTCATAAATGCTCGTTGTTTGTTAATCAACCTCTACTGAAAGTTAACAACGGTGCTTCAAGGCTCGTCCTTACAGCATCCAGCTATGAGATTCCAACATGTCTGCTTTGTGTGCATTCCACTGGCTTCTTATTCAACAGCGTTTTGAATGTTAGGCTGCTTATGTGTGTTACACTGTTGTCTCTGGAACTGATTATGTTTGTACATTATCTTCGAATTGGTCCAAACCTGCTCTCTTTCATTAAAAGTCTAGTCTTTTGAAATGGAACGAAAAACGAGTCGGACCCGTATAACTTCTGGCTGCGCATGCTAATAATCCCACGGCAGTTGAAAATCGTGAAGAGCAGGGCAATGCCCGGCTGCCTTGGTATAAAACATCGGAGAGATAGGTTGATTTCCCAGGTCCTACCCCTTGAAAACCATTTAGCCTTCTTGCCTTTCTGAAATCCTGGTTGAAAAAATAACATGAATATGAATCTGAAGCGAGGTAGAGGGGGGTGGGCACCGCCCTTGTGGTGCTGGTCCCGGGAAAAAGTTGAGGTCTCTGCCACCTCACTCCCCTTCGACCCCAGGGTTATGGAACTATCTAGGTAAGACCTCAGGACCTGGCCAGCTCATGGGTTTATGTGCAAGTTGAAGGCTTGTGCCTGATCAGTCTGGATCTTCTTCGTCACATGGCACCTGTGACGTTATTGCATCTGAAATTCATTACGAGCGCAGAGACGTCATCTTAAGAAATTGAAATCGAAATTGTAAATTTATTGCTCTCTTTCCCATGTTTTTCACTCTTCTTCTTATACTCGGCACATACAATTCCTCGATACAGACACAGGATTTATGATTTTCAAATGTTTTGCTCATTTTGGACCTTTTTTTCCGTGGAATAATTTGCCTTTTGATCTGAGAAAGTTGCCTATGCTTTCCTCTCTCAAGATCTAAATTAAAGCCCAGCTTTTCCGTGAGTCCTGTTTGAATCATTTTTTTTTCATACTGGACCTACCCATCCTGTTTCAGTGTGTTCTTGTAGTATGTTATATACTGATGTTATTGACAATGTGTGCCTGGTTGGGCTGTGTCTGGAGCATCATGCCTGACAACTTTCGCGGCCGTTCAAACAACCCGTGTGGTTGAAGAAAGACAATGATAGGAGCTTCCAACTGCTAAGTGTCGAGACTATAATAAAGGGGAAAGGTGCTGACAGCTATACGTACTGGTGGCAGTGCGGGCTGCCCGAAAATGAGACGAAGACCAGAGTGGATCGAGACAGGGGTCTTACATTCTCTCTTGGTCCAGAGACTGGGCTGGACCTGGTTGGTGCGCGTTGTGTGGCTATGTCCCGGCCTTTGTCATCTCCTCACCTTGCCATGCGGTTTGTAAACAAGATAACTGATGACTGGGTCCGAATGGGTCATGCAACGCACTGACAGCCCCCCTTTGCTTGAAAAAACTGATTGTCGATTGGTGTCGGGAGCTTGGGAGGTCAGTTTCTCGAGAGTGGTGAGGCATTGGTGCTCTGGGTCCCATCATTACCCTCGAGGTGTGGCTTGTTAACTTGATGTCATGACAATGTTTGCATAGTTGGCGTTACCAATGAAATAAGAGGGAAGCAGGGAGAATTTTTATAATATTAATCAAAGGGCATAACTATTTGAGAATTATCTCCCATGTTGTACTTCTCAAATCTAACACAGTTTGCGCTACCTATTCAGCTAGCATAGAAGCAGATACAAAGTACAAAAACAGTAAGCTCAGAACACTCCTCAAAAAAATGAGTATCTGCTTCTATGCTAGCTGAATGGGTAGCGCAAACTGTGTCAGATTTGAGAAGTACAACATGGGAGATAATTCTCAAAGAGTTATGTCCTTTGATTGATGGTTGGCGTTGTTAAATTAGTGAATGTGTGTTATATGTAGATTCCATGCAGTTTTGTATTGTAGGATAGAAAGCGCCCAGGACACTGTTAGGCACACTATAAATGTATATTGTTATTATAATTATCATCGTGTGGTCTGACGTCACTGATGTAATCAGACAGCTGAGATAAAATGTGCCTGTGATTTCCATGCAGTGGTCTGACGTCACTGATGTAATCAGACACCTTAGATAAACTGTGTCTGTGATTTCCATGCAGTGGTCTGACGTCACTGAAGTAATCAGACACCTTAGATAAACTGTCTCTGTGATTTCCATGCAGTGGTCTGATGTCACTGATGCAATCAGACAGCTTAGATAACTGTGTCTGTGATTTCCATGCAGTGGTCTGACGTCACTGAAGTAATCAGAGAGCTTAGATAAACTGTGCCTGTGATTTCCGTCCAGTGGTCTGACGTCACTGATGTAAGCAGATAGCTTAGATCAAGTGTGTCTGTGATTTCCATGCAGTGGTCTGACGTCACTGATGTAATCAGATAGCTTAGATCAAGTGTGTCTGTGATTTCCATCCAGTGGTCTGACGTCACTGATGTAATCGGACAGCTTAGATCAAGTGTGTCTGTGATTTTCATCCAGTGATATGACGTCACATATGTAATCAGACGCCTTAGATAAACTGTGTCTGTGATTTCCATGCAGTGGTTTGACGTCACTGATGTAATCAGACAGCTTAGATAAACTCTATCTTTGGTTTCTATCTAGTGGTCTGACGTCACTTAGGTAATCAGACAGCTTAGATAAACTGTGGTTTCAATCCCGTAATCTGACGTCACTGATATATTAAACAGACTGTATCTGTGATTCCCATCACTAGGCCTGACGTCACTGAGGTATTCCATCAGCTTAAATAGATTGTATCTGAGGTTTCCATCCAGTGGTCTGACGTCATTGATGCGTTCAGACAGCTCAAATGGACTGTGTATATGTTATTTCCATTGAGTGATCTGACGTAATTCATCACTCAGACACCTTGAAGGGATTATGTGCTTCAGTTTCGTCTGGTGATCTGACGTCACTGATGTATTCAGACAACTTAGACCGTATCTATGATTTCCATCTAGTGGTCTGACGTCACTGAAACATTCAATTTCAGGTTCAGTTTCTCAAGATGATGTCTCCATGCTCGAAACGAATTCCATCTACGCTGATGCCATTGGAACCATGTGATGGAGAAGATCCAAAATGATCATGGCCCAAGTCTTAATCCTGCACATAAACCCATGGGCTGGCCAGACCCTGAGGTCCTACCTAGTGTTTGGGTTTAGTGTCTTGTACTAGTATCTGTATAAGTCTGTCAACGGAAGAACCATTCTGCATGGTCATGTACATTCACACACACACACAAAATGATAATAAATATTTTGCCTGGGGTACGATTTAATAGGTAAATATGGACCAACCTTACACTGCAATGCAGATTTTATCATTTATTTTATGGAGAAAGAACAATACTTCAGTTTATGGAGAAAGAACAGTACCTTTCCACTCTTGACTATGTGTGAATTCATTTGTGAATTGTTTTAATTTACTGCATTTGCATTGAGATGGTCGGACGTCATTGATGCACGCAGACAACTTTGAATGGATTGCATCTGTTTCCATCGAGTGGTCTTATGTCGTTTGATGCATTCAGACAGCTTGAATGAAATAATGTGTTATTTCCACCGTGTGGTTTGAGGTCTTTGATGCACGTAGACAGTTAAATTGGATTATGTATGTTATTTCAATTCAGAGATCTGAAGGATCTGATGCACTCAGACACCATAGCTCTCTACAATAAAACGTGACCATAAATAAACCTGATACATGGAAACCAAACCAAACATACAAAAAATAATAATAATAATAAATACATAAATAAATAAAAATACATAAAGCGACAAACAAACAAACAAATAAACAAAAAAGTTGTCTGTCAACCTTAGCCAGACACAGCAGTGGCAATAAGGAGCAATTTTACACATAAGTTACGTTTGAATATGCTACTGCTTTTATTGTTTCCATTTATCAAGCTCTTTGATTCTTTGTCTTCTTGGTGTCATGGTACTTTCATCATACTGCAACAACTGATCACCATGTGCTTCTGTATATGGGTTGAAACGTTTAATCCTGTTTGTCTTTATACATACATACATACATACATACATAATATACAATACATACATACATACATATATATATATATATATATATATACATAATATATATATATATATAATAATATACATACATGTATATATATATTTATGTATATTTATATTATATATATATATATATATAAATATATATATATATATATATATGTGTGTGTATATATACAAAAGAGAAATAGCAGATGAACAGTGTGGATTTGTGGAAGGGAAAGGAACTATTAATGCCATATACATCCTAAGAACTATCATAGAGAGGTCAATTGAGATGAATAAGGATTTGTATTTATGCTTTGTTGACTATACCAAGGCTTTCGATCGGGTAAGACATGAAGAAATGATCAACCAACTAGAAAGACTCAATATTGACGGAAAAGATCTACGAATAATCAGAAATACGTATTGGGAATTAACAGCTGCAATGAGAATAAAAAACGATATAAGCTCTTTCCAAATCATCAAAAGAGCACTCAGACAGGGTTATGTTTTGTCACCAGATCTGTTTTCACTTTACAGCCAAAACATCATGAGAAACCTAGAGGAAGACCCTGGATTAAAGGTTGGAGGAACAATGATAACATTCGATACGCAGATGACACCGTGCTAATTGCAGAAACTGAAAGTGACCTACAAAACCTTGTGAATATACTTGAAATAGAAAGCAATGGAAAGGGTTGGAACTAAACAGCAGGAAGACTGAAGTCATGGTGATCAGTAAAAACATGAAATCCCCTCATGCAAAATAACAGCAAACGCACAACCTTGAGACAGGTTGATAAATTTAAATACCTGGGAACGATCATTTCACCAGACGGCAGATGCATATCAGAAATAGCCAGCAGAATCGGCGAAGCGAAAACAACATTCAAGAAGATGGAAAACAATTTTACCAACAAATGCCTGTCAATTAACATCAGAAAGAGAGTTTTTGAATGTTATATAGAACCAATACTGTTGTACAGTTGTGAGACGTGGACATTCAACAAGCAAAGCCAGAACAAGATTGAGGCAGACAAGATGTGGTTTCTAAGAAGGATGTTGAGAGTTCCATGGACAGCAAAGAAAACAAACGAGACAGTCTTGACGGAGGCAGACACAAGTAGATCATTCATAAGAAAGATTAGGAAAAGGCAGGCAACATTCATAGGCCATTTTATGAGGAAAGGGGAATTGGAACACCTGGTCACAACGGGAAAGCTGGAGGGAAGGAGAGCACCAGGTAGACCCAGGGAGAAGATACTAAACGGACTTGCAGAGTGGCTGAAGACAGGGAGGGTGGAAGAGATGCTTGAGGCAACAAGAGATAGAGACAGATGGAAGTCCATAATCGCCAACGCCTGATGATGATGATATATAGATATATATGTATTTTCTCAGAAGCCAGATGAATTTTACATAAACACTGAATATACATTTCAAATCTACGGAATCAAAAGATTTCTCGAAGTCTGGGCAAAGTAATGCCCCAGGTAACTGTCACGGCCGGATCAACTGGTGTAACAAGATAATAAAAAGAATGGATAAGATTCAGTATAGTACATGTAAGGCAATGGTGCAGACTTGCGAGACAGGGAAGGAAGATTTTATACGTGTGGAGCATTGTGTGTTTGGGAGGCAGTTTTCATGTTGAAGGCAGTTTTCATACTAGAATTCAGTTTTCATGCAGAAGGCAGTTTTCATGAAGAAGGCAGTTTTCATGTAGAAGGCAGTTTTCATGTGGAAGGCAGTTTTCATGTAGATGGCAGTTTTTATGTAGAAGGCAGTTTTCATGCAGAAGGTAGTTTTCATGTAGAAGGCAGTTTTCATGTAGAAGGTATTTTATGTAGAAGGCATTTTCATGTAGAAGGTATTTTTATGTGGAAGGCAGTTTTCATGTAGATGGCAGTTTTTATGTAGAAGGCAGTTTTCATGTAGAAGGCAGTTTTTATGTAGAAGGCATTTACATATACATGTAGAAGGCAGTTTTCATGTAGAAGGCAGTTTTCATGTAGATGGCAGTTTTTATGTAGAAGGCAGTTTTCATGCAGAAGGTAGTTTTCATGCAGAAGGCAGTTTTCATGTAGAAGGTATTTTATGTAGAAGTCATTTTCAAGTAGAAGGCATTTTTATGTGGAAGGCAGTTTTCATGTAGATGGCAGTTTATGTGTGTGTGTGTGTATGCGTGCGTGCGTGTGTGTGTGTGTGTGTGTGTGTGTGTGTGTGTGTGTGTGTGTGTGTGTGTGTGTGTGTGTGCGTGCACGCTGGCGTGTTTATGTGTGTGTATGCGCGCGCGCGCGCGTGTGTGTGTTTGTGTATGTGTATGTATGTATGTATGTGCGCGTGTGTGTGTGAGTGCGTGTGTGTGTGTGTGTGTGCGTGTTTGTGTGTGTGTGTATGCGAGTGTGCGTGCGTGTGTGTGTGTGTGTGTGTGTGTGTGTGTGTGTGTGTGTGTGTGTGTGTGTGTGTGTGTGTGTGTGTGTGTGTGTGTGTGTGAGGAAGCCATGCTTTTGTAAATACTGTCAGATAGCTTCTGTCAGTAGATAGTGAAACCTCTGGCAAAAAATGACGAAGAGACTTTAGCCATGGATATGTTTAATCAACATAATTTGGGCTGGTATGCACATTACTCCTGAGAACCTCAATATTCCACAGAGAATAAGCTAGGCCTGTGTTTAGAACTGGAGAAAATCAATGAGTACTACCTCTTCTCCCACATTTTACCTGTTTGTTGCCTGACAATTTCAAGATGTAATCTGTGCCATGCTCTCTTTATGTATACGTCGACTTGTCGGAAATGAAAAGCAATAACGTAAAAGAGACCAATACAGCATGAAAGGTTAGATTCTGTATCGAATACGATGAGTAGGCTTACTAAAGTATGACATTGTTAAGCTAGGATACAGCAATTTAAACAGTTTATGTTTTTATTGGAATTTCATATTCATGTGCATGTATTGCTGTGCAAAAAGTGAGCACTGTTTTGTTGTCATGACATAAGTGATCGCATGTTTTGTTCAAAGAAGAATATGTTTGAGGTTAACAATATAATTTAACAATACTGAGACATGTTAGGATTTTGGCTTTGGCTTTTATGGTTGGCAGGGCTATAAACAACATGATGTGAATCAATTTGATTTGACTCAGGCGTCTTGGCAAAATTCAGTATGCGTTAATAAAAAAAAAGCTGTGTGAGTCATGAACACATACGTACACACGTGCACTCGCACTCAATATTCCACAGAGAAGAAGCTAGGCCTGTGTTTAGAACTGGAGAAAATCAATGAGTACTACCTCTTCTCCCACACTTTACCTGTTTGTTGCCTGACAATTTCAAGATGTAATCTGTGCCATGCTCTCTTTATGTATACGTCGACTTGTCGGAAATGAAAAGCAATAACGTAAAAGAGACCAATACAGCATGAAAGGTTAGATTCTGTATCGAATACGATGAGTAGGCTTACTAAAGTATGACATTGTTAAGCTACTTGAAGAGTGAATTTAGAGCTTACTATCTGAAGGACATAAAGATAGTGTAGAGTTTTGCCATGGCTGGCAGAATATAGCTAAGTTGTAGGCAACGGCAACGGCAACAACAACAATAAAATGATTGAGTGGTATGCATTTCTCATTTAACAATGTGTTACATTTCTGTTTGACAAAGTATCAACATCTTGACAGCAGTTTTCTGAATGTGCATGCCTCAATATTCTTGCTCGATGCCACCTTCTCTAATTGAATGGAGTTGCTACAGACCCAGACTTAGGCAAAATGATCATCCCAGAGAAGAACTCACCAGGGAAGATCACTCTCAAGGTAAACCAGTGTATCCGTTTTGAAACATATTCTTTATAGACAACTTGCACACGCTCTCAATACAACGTACACAGGACGGATACGTCATTTGGTATAGTTAAGCTCGCCTGTCAATTTCATCTGTTCAAACCATCGTGTTACTTGACAAGTCTGTTACACGAACCTCGATTCATCAACGTGTGAACATGTTTTGTTTTGTCATGAAAAAAATAGAATAACTGCTGAAACATACATTTCGTATAATGCACAACACTTTTAACGGTGTGCTGTTTCCTAAAAATAAACGTTCCATTGTAAATTGTTGGCTCACGTTGAAAAGAGGATGGATGACGATCACGTTATTTATACCTAAACAAATTTCATATCCAAAGTGGATATTTGTGATAACTTTCGTCGTCATCATTATGTGCATTCCACATGGCCTTGGCAATCATGGCACTCCATACAAATCTATTTTTTGTCACTGCAAGTATATCTTCTACCCTTTCCGTCCGCATCCAGGCTGCAAAACTGTTTAACACTGATGCTTTTTTCCCTTTCGATTTTCTGTTATAACTAGGTGTTCAAATTTCTCTTGTCTTATAAAATGTCTTATAAATATTATTTGCATTTCCTAATCTTTTTCGTCAATGTTCTGTTTGTGTTTGCTTCTTTCAAGACTGTCTCATTTGTTTTCTTTGTGTCCATGGAATACTTCACATACTTTTAAAAAATACCCCACATTTCAGCTGCCTTTATCTTGTTCTGACTTTGACTGTTGACTGTCTAAACTTCACATCCATACACATTCCGTGAGAACTTTACTGGCAGTAAACAAATTTGATTTGTCTTGTCTCTGTCCTGGTACATACCACACAATAGCTCCTGTCTGTCAAGACAGGCCTCGCATATAAGCCAACTTATCCAGTCTTGTGTAGTGGTATGTTATTAATAGCAATAATAATAATACTAATTTTAAAGAAATAACTACAATGATAATAACAATAATATAACAATAATAACACTGCATAGCAATCCATATCGTTGGAATAAATGACATTTTTAAAATCTTATGTCAATTTGAATTTGTGTGTGTGTTGACATATGAAATAGTTGATACTTTGAAGTCAGAAATCGTAAAAAAGTAGTTTGTTTAACACCGGAAAGTTACAAATATGAATTATAATTTGTTAACAAAATACGTGTAAGAATGGCAACATCGGTAATTTCGAGTAATTTTACAAGAAGAAAATATTCCTAACACCTTCGTGTGAAAAAGATTATTGTTGAACCTAATTCATGTGAGGGTGGTGTTGAACGCTATGGCTAGAACATTTACTGGTAGGAAACCGTAAACTTTTCGGCCAAGTTGCAACAATCTGCGTTGTCTGTTTTGATGTCAATAGATATTTCATGTTAGAGACTTGGTTGACCGGTTGAGCAATATTACCTATGGAATATTGTGGAAGAAATATTAGGATACAGCTAGTTAAACAGTTTATATGTTTTTATTGGAATTTCATATTCATGTGCATGTATTGCTGTGCAAAAAGTGAGCACTCAATTTTGTTGTCATGACTTAAGTAATCGCATGTTTGTTCAAAAAAGAATATGTTTGAGGTTAACAATATAATTTAACAATATTGAGACATGTTAGGATGTTGGCTTTGGCTTTTATGGTTGGCAGGGCTATATACAACATGATGTGAGTCGATTTGATTTGACTCAGGCGTCTTGGCAAAATTCAGTATGCGTTGATAAAAAGAGTGTGTGTTTCATGAACACGCACGTACACACGTGCACTCGCACGCAAGAGTGCACTTGCATTTGTACTCGTGCGTATATGCACACACACACACACACACACACACACACAACACACACACACACACACACCACACACACACACACACACACACAACACACACACAGATACACACACACAGAACACACACACACACCAACACACACACACACAAAACACAAACACAACACACACACAACCACAACACCACACACACACACACACACTACACACACACACACACACACAACACACCACAACAACCACACACACACAAACACACACACACACAAGCTAATACTTGTGGTCACTGATAGTCAACCATATACGAGTGTGCGTGTGCCGCATGTTTACGTGTACGTATATGCTTTCATATATTATTTGGTCTTATAATTAGTCTGACTCTATATGTGTGTGTATGTCATAATCATCAGGTGCCCTGCCGCATGGCATTGGCGATCATGGACTTCCATCTGTCTCTATCTCTCGTTGCCCCTAGCATCTCCCCCACCCTCCTCGTCCCAGCCACTCTGCAAGTCCGTCCAGCATTTTCTCCCTGGGTCTTCCTGGTGCTCTCTTTCCCTCCAACTTTCCCGTTGTGACCAGGTGTTCCAAATCCTCCTTCCTCATAAAATGGCCCACAAATGTTGCCCGTCTTTTCCCAATCTTCCTCACGAGTGATCCACCTGTGTCTGCCTCCACCAAACTGTCTCGCCTGTTCCTTTGCTGTCCATGGAACTCTCAACATTCTTCCCAGAAACCACACCAGTGTGTGTATGTATGTATGCATATATATATATGTATGTATGTATGGCTGTATTTATGTATGTATGTATGTATGTATGTATGCATGCATGCATGTATGTATGTATGCATCGATGTACATGCATGTGTATATGCGTATTCATGTATGTGTTTATGTATGTATGTATGCATGTATGTATGTATGGATGCATGTATGTATTATTGTGTACATGTATGTATGCATATATGTATGTTTGTATGTATGTATTAATGTGTTTATGTATGTATGTATGTGTTTATGTATGTATGTATGTAATTTTATAAACATGTTTGGATTTTTAATAGAAACAAAGTAACAAAGAGAAAGAAACCACTTTACATTGTTTCTCTATTACAGTGTTTGTTACATAGACAACGTCTCCCTACACTGAAGCTACAGCTATCATGGAGAAGATCCAATATGGTCATGGCATAATCCATAGGTCTGCACATAAGTCATATGTATTAGTAAGCTACTGATGTCATGTCATGAAGAACCAGAATGATCATGGCACAAGTCTTAAACATCCGCACATAGACTCTACGTGTTTGCAAGCCACTGAACCCATCTGATGGACAACCAAAGTGATTATGGCAAAAGCCATAAGTCTGCACATAAACCCTATATGTTTTCAAGCCACTGATGCCAAATGATGGAAAAATCCAAAATGATCGTGGCAACAAGCCATAATCCTACACATAAGCCCCTTGTTTTGGCAAGCATCAGATGCGTTATGACGGAGGAGATCCAAAATGATCATGGCATATACCTTAATCCTCATACAAGCCATATGTTTTGGCAAGCCTTTGATTTCATGCGTGGTCTGACGTCACTGATACACGCAGACAACATGAATGGATTATGTCTGTTATTTCCATTGAGTGGTCTGACGTCACTGATACACGCAGACAACATGAATGGATTATGTCTGTTATTTCCATCGAGTGGTCTGACGTCACTGATACACGCAGACAACATGAATGGATTATGTCTGTTATTTCCATCGAGTGGTCTGACGTCACTGATACACGCAGACAACATGAATGGATTATGTCTGTTATTTCCATCGAGTGGTCTGACGTCACTGATACACGCAGACAACATGAATGGATTATGTCTGTTATTTCCATTGAGTGGTCTGACGTCACTGATACACGCAGACAACATGAATGGATTATGTCTGTTATTCCATCGAGTGGTCTGACGTCACTGATACATGCAGCAACAAATGGATTATGTCTGTTATTTCCATTGAGTGGTCTGACGTCACTGATACACGCAGACAACGAGAATGGATAGCGTCTGTTATTTCATTGAGTGGTCTGACGTTGTTGGTGCGTTCAGACAGCTGAATGAACCAATCTGTTAGTTCAATCGAGTGTTTGATGTCAATGTTGCATTTCAACAGCGTCAGTGAACTATTGGCTATTTCCATTGAGTGATCTGACGTCCCAGACACAATAGCTCTTTAAATGAAAACCAAACCAAACAAACAAAAATAATCATATATCGCAGTCAGACGCACCAGTGATCGTAAGGAGGAATTTTGAACGTGTTTGCAGTGAAGCATGCTTCTGTTTGTATTCTCTGTCTCTTTCTCATACTGTTTGTTTCTTTGTAAATGTCTTCTTCTTGTCGCGGTCCTTTCATTGTATGTACCAAATGTTCACCATGTGCCTTTGTACATAGGTGAAACGTTTTATCTTGCTTCTCTCTCTCTCTCTCTCTCTCTCTCTCTCTCTCTCTCTCTCTCTCTCTCTCTTTCATGTACACAGGGGGACTATTTACACAATAATAGCCACATGCCTTTAAAGCATTGGACATGATTTCAAAAACTACCGACTTGAAAACTTTCACAGAGTCTAGGCAATACAACAATCCAGTCATATTTTGGTCTCAATATAATTAAGCAAGTCAAAAATCAGCCTTATCTTGTTTCCAAGATATCTATTTGAAGCAAAGCCCATCTGAATTTTACAAATCAAGTTTAAAAGTATTATCTTAATTGTATTAGCAATGCTCACAGATCCAGTCTTATATGATGTTCAGCAGTGAGATTGGATTTCCACTTTTTAAAAATGTACTCATTTGGTTTATCTGTTATAACATATTCTTGTTGAGTTGCTGAAAGTTAACCATTTCTGAAAAATTCATTTACACCTTGTACGAAAAAGACCAAGTTTTTTTTCCCAAAATAATTTATGAATTCTGCCCAAAACCCATCTTGTCCAGGACTTTTTTCCATTTCGACGTTTTCTGATGCAAACCTGCTTCTTCCCATGTTAATGTTTTCTAATGAATCTTTCTCATTGCTCGATACTTTTGCACAGGCTGTTATTAAACTCATTGTTTCAGATGCATCCAGTGTTTAAACTGATATCGCGTAAGTCCGAGTCCAGGTAAATACCAGATGGACTCTTGGTGAAATGTTGACTGAAAGTGGACTACAATCACTATATGGCCATACTATATGTCTATACGGATAACATATTGACTGTTGGATTATAGATTGGATGAAACTGACTGTAGTGTTAGCATCACCAGTGTAGGTAAGGCAAGGATTACAATCACTATACAGACAACTGTCACCTAAATCAAGAGGACTGCCTTAAAGCTTCCACAACGATAAAAACTCAATGTTGACAGGACGGAATCACCAATGGTGAATGTCATTGTCGACTGAATGCACAAAGGAAGCGAATTTATGTCACGTTAGGTATTAATTGTATGTCAAATGGCTGATGTGATCCATCTAGTGTGTTGGCTAGAGACTGCATTCTTGTTTCCCCTTGCTTTCAGCCTGCATTGCTGGCTAGCACTGCTGCTTGCAGCTATGCGAATAGGAGAGCAGAATGCGTAAGTCTCTCTCTGTCAGTACATAGCCTCTCCATCAGCAAGCTCTACGTTGTGCCTCCTAGTGGGGACATGTGGTAACTGAGCACCTCACAGACTCAGGCTAAACCTCGTGGGACTCAGAGGAGGTCTGGCCCCCAGACATGCAGCACGCAGGCCCACCGGCGTGTGGACATGCCCTGGTGCCCATGAACCAGACCCCCAGATATGGGTAAATAGCACCACTGCCTGGCTGGTTTAGCCTGATGTTAACTGATAGGGATTTGTTCTTACCAACAAATCCCTATCAGTTAACATCAGGAAGAGAGTTCTTGAATCTTAAATAGAAACGATAATATGTTGTGAGGCGTGGACGGTCAACACACAAAGCCGGAACAAGACTGAGGCAGCTGAAATGTGGTTTCTAAGAAGAATGTTGAGAGTTCCATGGACAGCAAAGAAAACAAAAGTGACAGTCTTGATGGAGCAGACACAAGAAGATCATTCATAAGGAAGATTAGGAAAAGACAGGGCAACATTTAGAGCCATTTTATGAAGAAAGGGGAATTAGAGCACCTGATCATGACAGGAAAGCTGGAGGGAAAGAGAGTGCCAGTAGACTCAGGGAGAAAATACTGGGTGGACTTGCAGGGTGGCCAAGGACAGAGAGGGTGGAAGAGATAGATACACACAAGGGCCATGATCGCCAACGCCATGCGGCAGGGCACATGATGAATGATAGGTATTGATCAAATTTGGGCCAATACACTTACTAATTATTCTTATTTGAAAAAAACGTTTTTGATGTCACAATTACACCTTCAAGAGCCAGCTGCAACTCTCATAATATTTTCTATCTGCCTTCACTTATTCAAATAATTTGTGTATGAACACTTAAAACAAAAACAAAACACATTAAGATCAGGGTCACCTTGTGAAATATTTGAGTGATTGTTGTCCTGTTGTTCTTTTGAGGCATGGAGCAGAACGTCAGCAAAGGCCATAACATCAGCAAGGGCGATCCCACCCTGGAAATGATACATGAATTCACCTACTTAGGATCAACAGTCCCCAGAACCTGTGCTTCAACCCAGAGCACAACAGACAGACAGGAAAGCTGCTACTGCCATGGCCAAGATTTTAAGCGAGTGTATGACAATATCGAGCTGACCACAGTCACCAAAACTGGAGTGTGCAAAGCCTTCACGTTGAGTACCCTTCTCTACAACAGCAAGAGCTACACAAACTACGTGCACCAAGAGGACTGCTTTAATATGATGCTTGTGCCAGATCCTGGTCATTTCCTGGAGGTACCCTGTGCCAAACAGGGATGTTCTGAACTAGGCCAGCATACCAAACACACCAAACTCTTTATACAGTGATAATCATGCTGACTTGGCCCGTTCTAGTACATGGAGGATTGCCACATTCTAGAAGACATGCTGGACAGAGAACTTGTTATGTAATCCCACTCACAGGGCTCTCACTGTTGCGATTTAAGAACGTTTGCAAACGTGACCTTAAATCTGCTGATATCAGTGTGGCTACCTGGGAAAAGACAGCTAAAAATGTCGGTGTCTAGCAACAGGCTGTACGTACTGGCATGGCAGTTTCGGAGAAGAAACTAATTCGACTCTGGTTGTACAAAAGAGACAGATGGAAAACTGCTGCAGTGATCACCAGCCACAGCCATCCGCCTTCGTGTGCATACCAATAACAGCCACTGAAAATTGGTGGCTGGTTTAGCCACAACTGACGCTGTACCACATCCAGCTGGGTCTTTAACCAACCATTGTCTAATCAGACAGAGCCGTCACTTTGGGTAACAAGTGATTTAGAGTCTACAGAAATAAAAAGTGACGCAAGTCATGCATCAGTTTTTAGGTTTTTTTGTTTTGTTTGTTAGTAATTCTTCATTTTTTCTTTCAAAACTGACTTGGCTAACGTTCAAGACAACCACTGGAGTCTGTTTGCCCGTCATCTCATGGAGTTACATCTTGCGGAATGTTGCAGCTTTTGTCTCCACTCGTGACACCTTTTACAGCAAACTTTTGCAGCAAAGATGGCTGTGCCCCGCAGTCTTCAATGCATCTGTTCACCATGTATGAGACCTGTGGCAGCTGGCAGTTTTCAGTGAACCAGGAATTATGCCACTACTCAAACATTGCTTCTTTTCACAACAGCGAAGTGTAGTGACCATGAGGGAATTATCCATAACCATTCTGCACGTGGTGATGTTGATAATGTTGATGACCATCGTGATGATTGATGATGATGATGATGATGATGATGATGATGGTGATGATGATGATGATGAATTCAGTGGAGTCACATTGGCTGTATATAGATATGTAAACATGAACATTTTTACATCCAATCTGCATGGATTCAGATTTTGACTGGTAAGAAGAAAAAGTGGCAAGAATACTAAACGTCTTGTTTACTGCTTGTCATGTCTACACGAGTCTGTCTGCATTAAAGACTTGGGATAAATGTGTGTATGTTATATTAGACAGGTTCACAGATACATGTGGTGTGCATATCGTGGTGGGTACACACACGAGTGTGTGTATGTGCGTATACGAGTGAGTGACTCAGACATGCACGTTGGTTCAGAAAATACTTTGTCTGTTAAACTTACGCGTTTAATCTGTACCAATGTACAGTTACCCATACATACGTTTTATTAAGTGCTGATGTCACAAATGATAAAATGTTGTCTTTGCGTGTATAGTATAGATATATACATATTGTACAAGGTACAACATAATACATACACACATACACACTATGTACTCCCTGTATATATAATAATATAATATGTATTATAAATATATATAGCATGTAATACTATATATAAGTATATATGTATTTTGTGCGTGTGTCTGTGTGGTGTATGTGTGTGTGCTGTGTGTGTGAGTGTTGTGTGTGGTGTGTGCGTGTTGTGGTGTGTGTGTGTGTGTGTGTGTGTGTGTGTGTGTGTGTGATTTTTCTTTTGTCGTCACCAGAGTAACATAAACATCACCAGCCACAGGACCACTACTGATCCACTGATCATCAGTGACCTCTGCCCGGGTGTAGACTACATCGTGAATCAGAACCATACAAAATTCACAGTCCTACAGGCCAATGTGTCATACTGCTATAAAGCCAATTTTCAGACTTTCTGACTAACCAGGGAGTGGTGTATGGAATGTGTGGTAAGTTCACTACTTTCTGTCTTCTGCATGTAGAGGTACCACAGGGTATGTTAGTACGGGCTCGGGTCCAACGTTTGGCATATTGGTGTGGCTCTAGGAAATGGGAAACTGAGATATTCACCCTTGATCAAATGGGAGAATGGTGGACAATACAATGCGATGAACATTCTATGGAGGAAAATTACATTGAATCATTTAGAAACCACATGTCTTTTGTGCACTATAACAAGTCTCTAGTTAGACTACATATACAGGCAACTGAAGGTCACAGATTTATTAAAGTATCTACGTCACCCTATTGTGGGTACATGATATTACCACGTCAGAGTTTCCGTGGGACAGCTTCTCATGACATCTGGGAAGAAGTGACAGCACCCCCTGGCTGTGTCATCATGGTCAGTTTTCAGGGAACATCGTACAAATCGTACCCACCCCACACGTACGTGGACTTGATTTACAAACAGCCAAATAGAAGTCAAATCGTCCTGCGTGTGTGTGGTGACAGCAATTCATCACCTGGCATTTTCCCTACAGCACATATTCAAGTTCATGTCAGCAGTCTAGATTATGTGCGGTTGCATGAAAGTATCAGTCTGAAAATTATGTTTTCTTTTCATCCACAGACAGCTAAACCCCATCAGTTACCTAGTGGCGCGTTCAACTGTTCTGTCAATTACTATCCCAGCTTTCAGCATCACCTGGATTGTAACCTGAAGTCTGAGTGTGAAGATGGACAGGATGAAACAGAGGAATGTCCATTCAGTAGTCCTGGGTGTCAGGGTTTGGTGGCTTCGCGTAACAAATGTTTTGCATATGTTAAGCTAGAAGTTCATTTGCATTTTACTTTGGCGACATATCATTGTCAGAAGATGGGTGGACAGCTAGCTTCAGTTAAAAACAGACAAGAACGAAACGATTTCCTGCACATCTTTAATCACCGTGACGACTTTGAAGTGTTGTCAGGTTTGTCATCAGGCTGGAATTCTGTGAGTTTTATGTACAGCAAGTTCTATCATTGGTCTGACAATACCATGATCTACAACATTGATCATTTTATTCATTCCGCTTACAAAAAATTCTCTCCAACGAGATTAATTAAATATTTTGTTATGGATGCACACTATACTTCTTCAGCTGAATATTCAGATCGTATACTTTGTGAAGTAAAATCACAAACACAACAACTGAATTCTGTTCAAACAGTTGAGTTCCCTGTTCTAGACACAGCCCTGTCCCTTTACATACAGACACAGCAGACGTTATCAGATTGTCAAAAGGGTCACTTGACACATACATTTTTGTTCTGTGATCTCCAAGTTCACTGTGGACAAATAATGTATATAAAATCATGCGTATTCTGGAACATGAGCGTTAAGGATATAGACACACCAACTTGTCCTGGAAAGCACACTGGCTACACCATCGCCATGTTTGTCTGTGATGATGACAAGACAACACTGCCTTACAACCCTGGTGTGTGACTTCAGACACGACTGTCCAGATCACAGTGATGAGTCATTCTGTCAACATACTTCATGCTGTGGTTTTCTCTGCACCAATGGTCAGTGTGTGCTGAACAGCCAACGTTGTGATGACCACGCAGATTGTCTGGATGACTCTGAACAGGTCAGCTGCCCCGGTTACGTAAGCCCAGCTGCCTGCCACCAAGAGGCTAACAAAAATCATCGACTTTTCATCAATCTGGATGGTACAGGTTACTTTACTCAGCAGCTGATGACATCTCATCAGTCTTGTCCTGATACTCATTACTGGTGTACAGAAGACTGGTTGTATTGTCTACCTGTCTACACTCTATGTAACGGATTTTCTGACTGTACATATGGTGACGATGAACAGGACTGTGAGACAGTCACCTGTCCTGGTTTCTACCAGTGTCGTGGTTCTAAACTTTGTGTTCATGGAGATCATCTGTGTGATGGCTGGGGTCAGTGTCTACAACGTGATGATGAATGGCTGTGTGACATGACCTGTCCTGATGGCTGTCAATGTCAAGGCTACTCTTTCTTCTGTTCCCAGACTTTCTGTGCTGACCTCTTTCCACAGCTTCACTACATGGACGCCACAGGCTCAGGAATGACGCTGACTGATTTCAGAAATAGCACATATCTCATTCATTTAAGTCTTTCCTATTGTTCTCTATTCAATATATCAAGCGTGAAGCTTTACAACCTACAGTCCCTCGATCTGACCTACAACCATCTGAAAACTGTGGATAGGATTGTTTTTCTCAACCTATGGAATTTAAGAACTTTATTTTTAGCAAACAACCCTCTGACATTACTAAGAGGTAAGCCACATTTTCTGTTTCATTATGCTCTAGCAAAAATATATGCTTCAAGAACACGCGTCCAGATACTTGATAGTAAGCTGCCCATGTACTTTCCCCAAGTCACACATTTAGATTTATCATGTTCTGGCCTTAAAAGAATCAAGCCCAGAGCAGTCCAATGTACACCAAAACTGACTGAACTGGACGTCAGGGGAAATTCGGTGACCAGCTTTGGCTTGGATGCACTGTCAACGTGGAATCATTTGAAAAGCATCTTCTCTACAAATCATAGACTTTGTTGCAGGAATTTATTTTTCAAACAATCACACGCAATACGTTGTGTATCACCCCAACCAATGTTTTCTTCCTGTGAATATTTGCTGCCAACTGAACTGTACAGACTTTACTTTTGGTTACTAAGTATTTTCTCCATTCTAGGGAATTTGGTTGGCTTCATTGCAACATTCGTGGAACAGAACATATCGGGAGGTACTTTTGTCACGTTCATTGCCCATTTGCAGATTGCAAACATCTGCATGGGAATCCATGTCAGTCTAGTTACAGTGGCCAATGAAATATTCTATGGAAAATATATATTTTTTGAAAAGACATGGACCAACAGTATGACTTGCAAGGTTGCTGGTTTTCTTTCCCTTCTGTCCAGTGAGGTGTCAGTTCTGATCCTCTGGTTCATGACACTGGATCATATCATTGTCCTTTGTCTCCCCTTAACAACGTGGACATTCAATAGACGTCTGACAGCTGCAGCTTGTGCAGTGTCATGGTGTGTTGGACTTTTGTTGTCTGTGATACCTTTTCTTCCTGGACTGTCACACTGGGCCTTGATGGCCAATGTGGTCTATGTCGTCTGGCTCTATCTGACAGTAACTCCAAAGATGAGTTTAAGTGGTTTAAAGTCACTGTAGTGTTTAACTGCATCCTGTGCTCTGTGGTGCTCATTTGTCAACCTATCATTTACAGACGAACACCAGTTCATTCAATCCTAATTGATACCACAAAGAAAATGATTTGTTTTTCAACCAATTTATTGATAAAAGTGGTTGTAACAGATGTTATGTGCTGGTTCTCCCTCGGTCTGACCAATATGTTGACCTTAGATGGTGGTGGTGCCTCAGACATGGCTCATGTGACTATAGTTGTGTTCCTGCTACCACTCAACTGTGCACTCAACCCACTGCTGTACATATGGACTGTCGTAACACGGCGACGACAACAAGAACAGGAAGAGAGACTGTTACAAGTGTTAAAATTACGACATTTGCTGCTAGACAAAACAGTTCATCAATAAATTGTAAAATGACTTGGTCATTATGAGAGTTCCTTTTTTTGTAAAGCTTAAGAGCTGTCATCTTCTTGACAACCAGTGCGAGAAGATTTCATCCGATCCACTGCCGGCTGTGTGTTTGGTTTTGTTTATTGTGTATCTGTTCATAAACCAAGTGACATGTCAAGATTTATCAGTGGTTACCTGCTCCTAAAGTACCTGTCCCTAAACCCAGAGATAAGTCAACCTTTATCAGCGATTGCCTGCTCTGAAAATACCTGTAGTAAACCCAGTAATATGTTTATATATAACACTGATTACCTGTTCCTAAAGTCATCATCATCAGGTGCCCTGCCGCATGGTGTTGGCGACCACGGTCTTCCAACCATCTCTATCTCTCGTTGCCCCAAGCATCTCCCCCACCCTCCTCATCCCCAGCCACTCTGCAAGTCCGTCCAGCATTCTCTTCCTGGGTCTACCTGGTGCTCTCTTTCCCTCCAGCTTTCTTGTTGTGACCAGGTGCTCTAAATCTCCCTTCCTCATAAAATGGCCTACAAATATTGCTTGTCTTTTCCTAATCTTCCCTATGAGTGATCTACTTGTGTCTGCCTCCATCAAGACTGTCTCGTTGGTTTTCTTTGCTGTCCATGGAACTCTCAACATTCTTCTGAGAAACCACATCTCGGCTCCCTCGATCCTGCTCTGGCTTTGCTTGCTGACTGTCCACGCCTCGCATCCGTACAACAGTATTGGTTCTATATAACATTCAAGGACTCTCTTTCTGATGTTAATTGATAGGTATTTGTTGGTAAGAATGCTTGTCATCTTCTTGAATGCTGTTTTGGCTTGGCCGATTCTGCCAGCTATTTCCGATGTGCATCTGCCATCTGATGAAATGACCTAAAGTACCTAAAGTACCTCATCAACCTGTCTCAAGGTTGTGCCGTTTCCTGTTACTTTGCATGAGGGGAATCACGTTTTTTACTGATTACCATGACTTCAGTCTCCTTGCTGATTAGTTCCAACCCCTTACCTTTGCTTTCTATTTCTAGTATATTCACAATGTTTTGTAGGTACCTTTCGTTTTCTGCAATTAGCACGGTATCATCTGCATGACGAAAGTTGTTTGTCATTTTTCCTCCAACTTTTAATTCAGGGTATTCTTCTAGGTTTCTTATGATATTTTCGCTGTAAAGTGAAAACAGATCTGGTGACAAAACACAACCTTGTCTGACTCCTCTTTTGATATTTTGGAAACAGGGTATATCGTTTTCTATTCTCATTGCAGCTGTTTGTTCCCAATACATATTTCTGATGATTCGTAGATCTTTTCCATCAGTATTGAGCTTTTCTAGTTGGTTGATCAATTCTTCATGTCTTGCCTGGTCGAAAGCCTTGGCGTAATCAACAAAGCATAGATGTAAATCCTTATTCATCTCGATTGACCTCTCTATGATAGTTCTTAGGATAAATATGGCATTGATAATTCCTTTCCCTTCGACAAATCCACACTGTTCTTCAGCTATTTCATTTTTGATTCTGTTCCTTGTCCTCATCATGAGTATTCTTAATAGGATCTTTGTTACATGACTGATCAAGCTGATTGTGCGATGGAGTTCGCATTCTATAGCCCCTGTCTTCTTTGGAAGTGCAATGAAAATTGATTTTGACATATCTTTGGGGATTTTTCCAGTGTCGTAAATTTCATGTAGGAGGACTGTTATTTTTTCTATGCCAAATTCCTCCAGGGCTTCAATCATCTCTGTAGTAATGTTGTCTGGTCCTGGGGCTTTTCGTGGTTTCATCTTTTTCAGTGCTGCTCTAACTTCATCTTTCATTATGGGTGCTCCTTCAAAGTTCTTTTTTATAATGTGTTCTTCGTTTCTGTCATCCTCAAAAAGGTCTTTAATGTACTCTCCCCATCTGTCCACTATTTTGTCTTTTTCCATGACAAGCGTGCCATCTTTCGATTTGAAGCAACCAGTTGATGTGTATGTATTTTTCCTGTGGACAATTTCTTCAATTCGTCTGTACATACCCTGAGGATCCATTTTGTGTCGTTTTTCTATCTCTTTGCATTTTGTGTACAGCCAAGCTTCCTTAGCTTCATTGCACCTATTCCTGATTTCTTTGTTTATCTTCCTGTATATCTCCTCGTTTCTCTTTGCCCTCCTCCTTTCCTCCATTAAGCCCAGAATTTCATTAGCCATCCAGCTCTTTTTTGCTTTTCTGTCTGCCTTAGGGATTTCTTCACAAGCTTCATTTATCAAATTTCTCAACTTTGTCCATTGTTCATCACTGTCACCAACGTCTTCCAGAGCACTGAATCTTTTGAACATGTACATTAATTTTTTTACGTATCACTTCATCTGTCTTTAAGAGTCCAAGGTTTAGTCTGATTTTGCTTTTGGTCTGTTTCCTTTTCCTCAATTTCAGCCTGGACCTTCCTACTACAGGATTGTGGTCACTGTTGCAGTCTGCGCCTGGTAGTGTTTTTGCTGACAGTAAAGAATTTCTAAATCTTTTGTTGATCAGGATATAGTCAATCTCATTTTTGGTATTATCTCTTGGACTCATCCAAGTCCATTTTCTTCTATTAGGCTGCTTAAACCAGGTGTTTCCTACTATGAACTCATTCATTTGTGCCCATTCTACAAGTTTCCCTCCCCTTTCATTTTGTGTACCAAGGCCATGACGTCCAACTATATCTTCCACCCTATCCTGTCCCACTTTAGCATTAAAATGTCCCTTTATGACTGTAACTTCTTGTGATTTACATTGGATCTTGACCATCTCTAATACTTCTTAGAAGCTGTCGATGTCTTCCTGAGTACTTGCGGATGTTGGTGCATACACCTGTATGATGTTGATATCAAATGGTTTGCCTCCAATTTGACCAGCAAAACTCTGTCGGACACAGCCCAGTATCCCTTAACTGCTTTTGATTTGTCTTTGTCCATTATGATGCCTACTCCTCTTTCATGTGAATTACCACCAGAGTATATCACTGTGTATTCTCCTGATATCATGCCTGCCCCCTTCCATCTCACTTCCCCTAGTCCTAAAATACTGATGTTAAGCCTTTCCATCTCCATTTTGATGTTGTCTAATTTTCCCTTCCGCAACAGTGTTCTGTTGTTCCATGTTGCTATTTTGGTGTTTCAAAGTTTGACTTTAGGTTTGATTTTGGTCGCAGTAGCTGGCCGACGGTCTGGTGTCACCTGCGCCGCATGACAGTCCCTACTGGATGAACGTGCTCCACAGGAGCACCTATTCACGTCGTTAACTTCATTCTTCATCTTTCTTTTGTCCACGATTGTCCTGGGGAAACTACGATGGTGGTTTCCCCTTGCCTTCCATCGGTTTTTTCAGGGTTAACTCCCTTAACCTTACTCTCTCCCGAGATGTCCACAAAGCAGTAGAGCTATTTACCCATAGCTTGGGGATCTGGTTCGTGTGCACCAGGGCATATCCTCACGCCGGTGGGCCTGCATGCCGTAAGTCTTGGGGACAGATCTCCTTCGAGTCCCACGAGATTTAGCCTGAGTCCGTGAGGTGCTCAGTTACCACCTGTCGCCACGAGGAGGCACAGCGTAGGGCTTGCTGATGGAGAGGCTATGTACAGACAGGAAGAGACTTACGCCTTCTGCTCTTCTTTTCGCTTAGCTGCAAGCAGCAGTGCTAGCTAGCGGTGCAGGCTGTGAAAGTGAGAGATGACAAGAACACGCAGTCACTAGTCACTAGCCGACACACTAGATGGATCACATCCACCTTTGACACAAACATATATATATATATACATATATATATATATATATATATATATATATACATACATACATATATACATATATATTATATATATATATATATATACACATGTATATATATATATATATATATGTGTGTGTGTGTGTGTGTGTGTATGTGTGTGTGTGTAAGAAACACAAGGACAAATAGTGAGATGTGTTACCATGTGACATAGGACACGAAGACTGAAATAGGGAAATAGTAAACACTGACGATTTAAAATGTGGATGTCTGTGTGGGTAACACGGGGAAAATTATTTGTGAACTGGATGAGCATTTGTGTATTCATAATATGGGAAACACCACGTGTGGATGGTTCTGACATTTATCAATATATGATTTGTATATTTATTGATTCAGATATTTCAGGGGCAACTGAACATATCAGTCCACTTAGAATACATGTAAAAGAGAGATGATCTGGGATACCACTTGGTCCTTCATTTAAATATCTCATGGATGAAATGATGTATTCAATGTTGTATTTCCTTTTTCGTGTATTGTTCATGTTAGCATAAACTAATAGAGTGTTGGGAAAGGAATTAACAACCCGTTTGCTGAACAACTGCTGACTTTGCATTAAGCGCCATTATGTTTTTATTTATTTTCGTGTAATGTGTCATTACTGTACACAAAAAGTAACAGTTTTGCGAACTCTCTTCTCTGAAGTCGATTTGGTGGGTTGTAATGTGTGTTTGGTCGTTGGGTAGAGTTAGGCATTATCACAGTTTTGTGTTGAATTCAAACCTTAGCATTGGTTGTCACATCACAGGCAACAATAGTATTCACAAGAACTCCTGCAGACGCACAGCACAGGGAATTACATAACTCATTAGAACTCCTGAAGGCACACAACACATGAAAGAGTACAACTCATTAGAACTCCTGAAGGCACACAACACATGAAAGAGTACAACTCGTCAGAACTCCTGAAGGCACACAGCACATGAAAGAGTACAACAGGTCAGAACTCGTTAAAGTACACAGCACATGAAAGAGTACAACTCCTCAGAACTCCTGAAGGCACACAACACATGAAAGAGTACAACTCCTCCGAACTCCTGAAAGCTCACAGCACATGAAAGAGTATAACTCGTTTGAACTCCTGAAAGCACACAGCACATGAAAGAGTACAACTCGTCAGAACTCATGAAGGCACACAACACATGAAAGAGTACAGCTCGTCAGAACTCCTGAAGGCACACAGCACATGAAAGAGTACAACTCGTCAGAACTCCTGAAGGCACACAGCACATGAAAGAGTACAACTCGTCAGAACTCATGAAGGTACATAGCACAAGAAAGAGTACAACTCGTCAGAACTCATGGAGGCACACAGCACATGAAAGAGAACAACTCGTCAGAACTCATGAAGGCACGCAGCACAAGAAAGAGTACAACTCGTCAGAACTCCTGAAGGCACACAGCACATGAAAGAGTACAACTCGTCAGAACTCATGAAAGCACACAGCACATGAAAGAGTACAACTCGTCAGAACTCATGGAGGCACACAGCACATGAAAGAGTACAACTCGTCAGAACTCATGGAGGCACACAGTACATGAAAGAGTACAAACGTATCCATCTGGTGGACGAAGCATCACAAAACGCTAAAATGTGCTATAGGGGAATACAAAATATTGTCTTTGAAATAAACATAGCTGAGAACACACACACACACACACACACACACACACACACACACACACACACACACACACACACACACACACACACCTCTCTCTCTCTCTCTCTCTCTCTCCTCCATATATATATATACATATATATATATAATTGAAGCAGCATGTGCACAGAAAAGGCAACAAATCGATGTAAAATTTTCCCAAATTTTCGGCAGTACACCCGCCTTCCTCAAGGGGACTTTAGTCACTGACTACAATATGCTACACAAACACATCAGAATATTTTACGTAGGCTACATTACGTAGTCTTGACTCAATATTGTTATGACGTCAGTTGACAGAGTTCAGGCCAAGAGGAAATATGGTTTTCATGTGTTCATTCAAAAAGATTCCCTCCTCAGTCTGGTGTCCAGGTTCTCAGAGTGCACCTTCTCCACTGTGATACATTTTATATTTTGAAGTGAATGGCCAGTTTGGTTGAAGTGTTTGGTGACCTGAGTCCCTGTATTTTTGTTGTTGTTGATGTTTGACCAGTGTTGGTAGAATCTGGTTTTGAGAGAATTTTTCGTTTGTCCTATGTATTGAGTTTTAAGTCAGATATTGCAGTGGAGGAGATACACTACGTTGTTAGATGTACATGTCAGTTTGTGCCTTTTTGGAAAGTTTCACTCTTGTTGAAACTGGTGAAAGTTACACCTTCAATCAAGTGTTGTTCACAAATGATGCACTGATGCCAGCTGAACACTTGAAACAGCTGGCATCAGGGTCAGGAGGGATTGGAAGGCAGGATGGCATGAGCAGGTTGCGCAGGGAGCGACAACACTCTCCCCAAGGATGGGTGGGTCCGGAACAGCCTTCTGCATTTTGTGGAGTGGAGTTCTCTGAGCCACTGACGGAGGGGTGGGTTAGATGGATGGTGGGTGACGATGAAAGGGGGCTCTGGTGGCTGTCTGTTTGGGTTTGTATTGAAGGATCTGTGATCTGTGGATGAGGCCAGCACGATGTTTGGCATTCTGTACATACACACACATATATACACACACACATATATATATATATATATATACATATATATATATATATATACATATATGCATACATATTTCTCTCTCACTTAATGTTCTATTTTAATTGTTTGATGGGTGGTTTGGTTGGTTGGATGGTCTGGAGGAAGGCTTAATGACTGCTTGTCTGTTGGAGTTCTGATTTGTTTTCAGGAAACTCTTCTTTGCCTCAAAACCTGATGTTGGTAAAGACATCACTGTTGTCAGGATATATCACACCAAAAGGGAATTACGATATAAAGTCTTACATGTACACACTGATCTCTGTCCCACTTGGACATGACATTATGATAAGTATAAGAAAAATGATAAAGTTCAATCAACATATGGATGTCACACTGTATACATGCTCCCATACTGGATTTTTTAACAGGGTGTGGAGGGACATTAACCAATGGTGGTATAACTGTGTGTTCCACACCCCAACACTCAGAGTTGCATACAACAACGATTACTGCCTGGACGTACAGTCTTTCAAAATGTTCTTTTCCTTTCACCCTGAAAGTCAAACACCCCAAACTTTACCTAGTGGTCTGTTCAACTGTTCTGTCGATCACTATTCCAGCTTTCAGCACCATCTGGACTGTAACCTTAAGTCACAGTGTGAAGATGGACAGGATGAAACAGAACACTGTCCCTTCAGCAGTCCTGAGTGTCAGGGTTTGGTGGCGTTATGTAACCATTGTTACAAATTTGTTCGTGTTCCGCATACCAGTATTAATAGAGATGTTTTGTATGGAGTAGTGAACAAATACTGCAACTCTTTGGGAGTCAAGACTGGTATGCCTAAATGTGAGGAGGACTGGCCTGGACTAGTTAACACTATAACCAGCCCATATTTGTACATCCCTGACAGGGTTTTCGTCGGCTTGAGCATTGGCAATATGTCGTTTCTCAACATGTACAGAAAGAACATCATCAGTCAAGACAGAACAGTTCTTTACCATTCTGTCTTATATCGAGATAAACGGGAATCATTTAGAGAAAATGTGCCTATATGTGTCTACGTTGCTACGAATCAGTTTGAGACAAAAGGTTGTGAATTAGCCTTTTCTTTGTATTACCCTAGTGTAATGTGTGAATTTCAGACAAATCAGACTCATCATGCTTCACAAACAATAACATTGACCAGGATCCCTTTTCCTATCCATACACTCCAATCACTGACGACGTGTCCTGATGGTCAGGTGACACACACGTTTCTACTGTGTGGTTCAAACCAGTACAAAATGTGTGGTAATGGTTACATACCTTCTTGTACTTTTACTGATCACTCGTCACAAACACATGGTGAGTTTGATTCAACAGTTGATCACGTCCCTTTCGTCCCTTTATTTACTTGTAATGATGACGTCACCACGCTGTCATACACCCTGGTATGTAACTTCCT
>JAPXFY010000464.1:0-15000 GCA_030674185.1 Monoplex corrugatus | reverse complement strand
GCCCGTGAAGTCAACATGTACACAGTTTGGAGTTGCAGTCTGTCTCCCAGATGATCGCTTTTAGAAGAGAATCTGGGGCAGGTGGTTGCTCTATTGTGCATGGCTGTCTGCATTAGAAATTGGTCCAACAAAGCTATTTTGATTTCAGCATTCTTCTCTCTGAGTAAAACAGTTTCCAGAAATGGTCAAATTAAAGATGATAAGAAATTCAGTTGTTTGAACAAGTCTTCCACGTCTGTATATGGCGAATGAAAAATCATTGAAAACAGCTTACACTGCTAACAGTCGAAAGCTCCGAGGGCCGGACTCTGGCGCGGAGATCATCAGGAGAGAATGCGTCGCTGTTTCGGGCTCTTCCTCTCTACAGCTTCAATGACGCACCGAGCCCCCTCACCGATGTGAGGTCTCCCTGCCAGTTCGACTGTATGCCTTTGCCATCAACCGTCAGGACTCGCTCCAGGAGGTGTCCTCTCTCTTCAACCAGATCCAATGACTTGCTTTCTCTACAGTCTTCTGTAGAGCTTTGGTCATGGTTTTCACTTTCTTCGGACCAAGTCCAGCCACTTTCATCCACTTTCTGACGCTGTTTGCGATGTAACCTCTGCAGCCGACTTCGACTGGGAAGTGCGCTGCTTTCCATCCCACCTCCTCGCATTCATCGACAAGAGCCTCGTAGCGATTCTCCTTCCGCTCGTGTGCAGCCCTGATATTGTCTTCGTGGGGCACCGTCAGCTCCACAAGGTGCACCTCTCTCTCTTCCTTGCTCCATACCACCAGGTCTGGCTTCTTCGTTGTTGGGATGGGGAAGAATCTCTTGCAGCCCTCAAGGTCTGCGGCTACCTCCCATAGACCACCACACTGGCCATCCGTGGCCTCGCTTGCCTTCTTTCCATCAGGAACCTTGCTTCCTTGCGGTACAAATACGATCTTGTCCAATCCATGTTTCTGCGGCTTAAGAGCGTATTTTCCCTCCTCCACCTGCTCCTTCGCCACCTTGGTAAACACCTTGAGCACTTCATTGTGTCTCCAGGTGTATCTATTCAGGGCCAGGTGGCAGTTTGAGAGGATATGCTTCATGGTTCCTAATTTGCCGCACCTGCACTTGTCATCTTCCTGGACCTTCCATCTGACTAAGTTCACTGGTGAAGGCAGAACATCATAGATGGACTGGAGAAGAAAGCTTAACCTCGATTGTGTTCCACTCCCAGATCTCACTTCATCCAATCTTTCTTTCCAATACATGCTCCTCCCACCTGATCACCCGCCCTTGTTGAGCAAACTGGATGAGGTGAACTTCTCGCCTTTCAGCCTCATTCTTTCGCACCTGCCCTGCTGCAGCTGCTCTTCTGTCTCGTTGGGACATCTTCCTAAAAGGTCTGAAGTCGCCGTTGCCAAGTCCCAACCTGCCCATCTGTGTTGGACCTACAATGTCGCCATGTTCCAACGAAGAGATGATCTCGTCAGCTGCATCCTCCGCATTCCATTTTCTCGCTGTTCTGACTTCTGGCGGGTCGTCGCTGACTTTTTGATCCCTCGACTCCCTCAGCATCATCACAGTCCTGATCTTTCCTGCCTTGTAGATCTCCACGATGGATGCGAGGGGTAGCTGGAGCGCTCCCTTCTGCCTGTACAGGGCTGATGTTGGCTGCCTCAAAATGTTTAAAGTATGAATGAAGAAGCTGTGTGGCTGTCCTACCCATTTGTTTTTAGTTTTTCCTTCTTTGTAACTTTTTCTATTACGTTCACAAAGACACCAAGAAAGATCCAAGGGTGCTGGATGGGACTCCAAAGGGATCTGAAGGTTTAGCTGCCTCAGGATTTTCCCTTCTGTCATCAGGCCTGATTCCCTGAAGCCAGTAACCAAGCTGCAAGTTAATAAGAAACATCTGAAGGTGCTGGATGGGACCCAGAACAACAGTGCCTCACCACTGATCAACAGTCACCTCCTAAATCCTGACACCACGTAGTAGTCATTTCACCAAGCAAAGAAGGCTGTAGGCTACTTTCACTGTATGACTCATTCAGACCCAGTCATCAGTAACCTTGTTTTCAAACTGAAAGACAAGGTGGGGAAGATTGCCACACAGTGTGTGCCAGCCAGGTACAGCACAGCTACGCACCAAGAGAGAAACAGGAAATGTTCATCGTCATCATCAGGTGCCCTGCTGCATGGTATTGGCGATCATGGACTTCCATCTGTCTCTATCTCTTGTTGCCTCAAGCACCTCTTCCACCCTCCTTGTCTTCAGCCACTCTGCAAGTCCGTCTAGTATTTTCTCCCTGGGTCTACCTGGTACTCTTTTTCCCTCCAGCTTTCCCTTTGTGACCATGTGCTCCAAATCCCCTTTCGTCAAGTGTTCATACAATCGCAAAATGGGCGAGACATGATGCTCCAGACACAGCCTGTTTTGCTTTTCTGCTAGGTCCGATATGCCCCAAAGGTATCCCAAGTTTGCTGTCTTTCCGAACTGTTACAAGACTTTCCCTGCGGTCAACAGGCTTGCTTTTTTTACACCATCAGCCACGCTGCAGGTCAGTGTAAAGCAAGAAACATCCATGGGTGCTGGATTTGACCCAGAACATGGATGCCTCACCATTGACCATACAATCACATCCCAGGACCCAATACCACATGGGAGCCATTTAACAAAGTAAAGGGGTCTGTCCATGCGCTTCATGATCCATTCAGACCCAGCCAGTGTCCTTGTTTACATGCTTAATAGATAGATGGGGAGATGGCAACACATGGGACATAGCACACACAACGGTAACAGTTTTTGGTCAAGTCTCCCACGTCTGTACAGGATTGATATTCCTCTTTGAATACCTCAATATGTTATATATATGAGAGAAGATGCTCTGCGACTTTCTTGTTGATTGTCAGTTTTCCTTCCCAATATTTTGTTTTTCTTTTGACGATTTCGAGAAGGATTCAAGGATCTTTTCTGCAATTGCTTGATGTGTCTCAATACCACGCCTCCCTTAAATGTAGGTAATGATGACATCCTCACCAAAATGATCTCGTTGTTTCATTTTTATATGTTTATCTGTCTGAGGCGTGCCTTCATTTAAGAACTCTGCCATTTTCCTGCTATGTTCTGAGACTGTGGTTTATTCATTATCATTTTCGTTTAATGTCAGTAGCTGGCTTATGGAAGCAAGAAAACACATAGGAAGCATGAAAACACATAGCATGCAGTCAAGGGCAAGTAGTTGATGACTTGTGTAAATGTCTGAACCTGAAGTGTCCTCTGGTCTGCCTTGTTGATCATCAAGTGCGTACCAACATGTTCGTGTCAGATTTGGGTGGCACTCCACAAAACAGACATTCACTCAGAAACTTGAATTTTAGACTTTTTGAATGAAGGGAAAGCCACAAGTGTTCTAAAGAGTCCTATTTATCTTTCTCTTCAGATCACATTTTATTGGGGGGGTTTCAAAGTAATCGTAACAGCACTCATTGTGTACAGATTACCCAAGGAAAACTGTTTACCATCATATCTGGCACTTCTTGCTAAAAACAATCCTGTCATACCATTTTCATTTGGTGTTACATTTTACTGTTGAATTATGGTCTTGTGTGTATTGGACAGAAAATGGAAAATGTTAGCAAAACACACACACACACACACACACACACCACACACACACACACACACACACACACACACACACACACACACACACACACACACACATACAACACACACACACACACATACACACACACACTTAAACGCATATATATATATATATATATATATACATATATATATATGTATATGTTTATATATATATTATAGATGGATAGATAGACAGACAGACAGACAGATAGATAGATAGATAGATAGATAGATAGATAGATAGATAGATAGATAGATAGATAGATAGATAGATAGATATCACAAAATCATGTTTTTATTGTTTTGATATTTATGTGTACGCACGCACACACACACACACACACACACACACACACACACACACACACACACACACACACACACACACACACACACACACACACACACACAACACACAGCGAGTTATTGAAAAACAATATCAAGCTTCGCTGACTGGACGACTGGAAACAACCCCATAAAAGAATGGTTTGCCACTTATCCGAGTTGCTTCCCTTAAAACTGACAGTTAAAATCAGTGTTATCTCAAAGACTAGAATTATCATCACTATGTGTGGGAAAAAACACGGATAATAAATCAATCGTTGTGGCCAAGCGACTGGAATAAAGGAATAAGATGTCTTGGGTTTGAACCGCATATGTTTTCCTCCATCAGAAATAGCCGGCAGAATCGGCCAAGCCAAAACAGCATTCGGGAAGATGACAGGCATTCTTACCAACAAACGCCTATCAATTAACATCAAGAAGAGAGTTCTTGAATGTTATATAGAACCAATAATGTTTATTTGTATAGCACATATTCCATATAAAAAAAATGCTCACCAGCGCTTTACATTACGTAAAAAAAGCAAACGGTGATTAAAAAAAAAAATGTTCACAATTACATACACAATAAGATAACAACAAACATTAAAGCTATACAAGTAATAAGACATAAGAAACCACAGAATATTGAAATTTAAACACTGACTTATGTAATGAAAAAAAAAAAAAGATTTTTCATATCAATAAAGAGGCATACTGTGTTTATGTATTGATGCGTGTGTGTGCGTGCGTAGGTGTGTGTGGTGTGTGTGTGTTGTGTGTGTGTGTGTGTGTTGGTGTGTGTGAGTGTATGTGTGTGTGTGTGCGTGCGCGTGCGTTGCTGTGCGCGCGTGTGTGTGTGTGTATGCACGCAGGCGTGTGCACACATGCATGTGTAAGAATATATATATATGTGTGTGTGTGGTGTGTGTGTGTGGTGTGTGTGTGCGCGCGCGCGTGTGCGTTCGTTCGTTCGTTCTTTGATTTAACGTCTTTTCACTATAAGTGATAAGTGCGTGTGCTATGTTTGCATGTGTGTGTGTGTGTGTGTGGTGTGTGTGTGTGTGTGTGTGTGTGTGTGTTGTGTGTGTGTGTGTGTGTGTGTGTGTGTTTATGCATACAATAGTTGTACATAAAATTATAATCAATACGTTACTGGCTGCCTGACAATATATCAAATGATTTTTCAATGAATATAACATTCTTGTTGCTGCTCGCACTATAACTGAGGAATGGGTGAGGCTGGACAAGGAAATAGTTTACATATTAAATGAACTGACAAGCAGAACACACTGGAACACAAACTCGCCACATGTGGGGATACTGTATATGTAACCCCCCACCACGAAATCAGTCTTAACTAGCATTTTGGGCATTTTCAGATATACATATCACTGGAAAGTGCACGTTCCGCTGATTATTTTCGTACTTGAACAAAGCTTGTACTCAAAAAAATATAGAAGTTATGTATGTTTAAAATCATTCAGTTGCATGACGGCCATTTTGAGAAAACGGCCTCTCAAGTTTTTGTGTGCTCTCCTACACATTTTCCTTCAATTTCTTTCTTTAGTGGCTTTGACCCAGTTTGTTTCTAATTTTCGCTGTCATTATCTGAAAGGTGCACCAAAGAGCTTTCCATCAGTATATTACATGTGTGGGTACTGCACAGGTTACGGTTCATAATAAGAGACAAAAATAGGTACTTTTGGTAGGAAATTGCGTTCTTTCTGCAGCGATCAGGGCATTATACAGTATCCCCACATGTGGCGAGTTTGTGTTCCAGTGTGTTCTGCTTGTCAGTTCATTTAATATGTAAACTATTTCCTTGTCCAGCCTCACCCATTCCTCAGTTATAGTGCGAGCAGCAAAAAGAATGTTTTATTCATTGAAAAATCATTTGATATATTGTCAGGCAGCCAGTAAGTATTGATTATAATTTTATGTACAACTATTGCATGCCAAACACACACACACACACACACACACACACACACACACACACACACACACACACACACACACACACACACACACACACACACACGCATGCAAACATAGCACACGCACTTATCACTTATAGTGAAAAGACGTTAAATCAAAGAACGAACGAACGAACGCACACGCGCGCGCACACACACACACACAAAACACCACACACATATATTCTTACACATGCATGTGTGCACACGCCTGCGTGCATACACACACACACACGCGCGCACAGCAACGCACGCGCACGCCACCACACACACACACATACACTCACACCACACCCCACACACACACACCACACACGCACACACACGCATCAATACATAAACACAGTATGCCTCTTTATTGATATGAAAAATCTGTTATTTTTTTTCATTACATAAGTCAGTGTTTAAATTTCAATATTCTGTGGTTTCTTATGTCTTCTTACTTGTATAGCTTTAATGTTTGTTGTTATCTTATTGTGTATGTAATTGTGAACAATTTTTTTTTTATCACCGTTTGCTTTTTTTACGTAATGTAAAGCGCTGGTGAGCATGTTTTTATATGGAATATGTGCTATACAAATAAACATTATTGGTTCTATATAACATTCAAGAACTCTCTTCTTGATGTTAATTGATAGGCGTTTGTTGGTAAGAATGCCTGTCATCTTCCCGAATGCTGTTTTGGCTTGGCCGATTCTGCCGGCTATTTCTGATGGAGGAAAACATATGCGGTTCAAACCCAAGACATCTTATTCCTTTATTCCAGTCGCTTGGCCACAACGATTGATTTATTATCCGTGTTTTTTCCCACACATAGTGATGATAATTCTAGTCTTTGAGATAACAGTGATTTTAACTGTCAGTTTTAAGGGAAGCAACTCGGATAAGTGGCAAACCATTCTTTTATGGGGTTGTTTCCGTCGTCCAGTCAGCGAAGCTTGATATTGTTTTTCAATAACTCGCTGTGTGTGTGTGTGTGTGTGTGTGTGTGTGTGTGTGTGTGTGTGTGTGTGTGTGTGTGTGTGTTGTGTGTGTGTGTGGTGTGTGTGTGTGTGTGTGTGTGCGTGCGTACACATAAATATCAAAACAATAAAAACATGATTTTGTGATATCTCTATCTATCTATCTATCTATCTATCTATCTATCTATCTATCTATCTATCTATCTATCTATCTATCTGTCTGTCTGTCTGTCTGTCTATATCTATCTATCCATCTATAATATATATATATAAACATATACATATATATATATATATATTATATATATATATATATGCGTTTAAGTGTGTGTGTGTATGTGTGTGTGGTGTGTGTGTGTTGTGGTTGTGGTGTTGTGTGTGTGTGTGTGTGGTGTGGTGTGTGTGTTTTGCTAACATTTTCCATTTTCTGTCCAATACACACAAGACCATAATTCAACAGTAAAATGTAACACCAAATGAAAATGGTATGACAGGATTGTTTTTAGCAAGAAGTGCCAGATATGATGGTAAACAGTTTTCCTTGGGTAATCTGTACACAATGAGTGCTGTTACGATTACTTTGAAACCCCCCCAATAAAATGTGATCTGAAGAGAAAGATAAATAGGACTCTTTAGAACACTTGTGGCTTTCCCTTCATTCAAAAAGTCTAAAATTCAAGTTTCTGAGTGAATGTCTGTTTTGTGGAGTGCCACCCAAATCTGACACGAACATGTTGGTACACACTTGATGATCAACAAGGCAGACCAGAGGACACTTCAGGTTCAGACATTTACACAAGTCATCAACTACTTGCCCTTGACTGCATGCTATGTGTTTTCATGCTTCCATAAGCCAGCTACTGACATTAAACGAAAATGATAATGAATAAATCTCAGAACATAGCAGGAAAATGGCAGAGTTCTTAAATGAAGGCACGCCTCAGACAGATAAACATATAAAAATGAAACAACGAGATCATTTTGGTGAGGATGTCATCATTACCTACATTTAAGGGAGGCGTTGGTATTGAGACACATCAAGCAATTGCAGAAAAGATCCTTGAATCCTTCTCGAAATCGTCAAAAGAAAAACAAAATATTGGGAAGGAAAACTGACAATCAACAAGAAAGTCGCAGAGCATCTTCTCTCATATATATAACATATTGAGGTATTCAAAGAGGAATATCAATCCTGTACAGACGTGGGAGACTTGACCAAAAACTGTTACCGTTGTGTGTGCTATGTCCCATGTGTTGCCATCTCCCCACCTATCTATTAAGCATGTAAACAAGGACACTGGCTGGGTCTGAATGGATCATGAAGCGCATGGACAGACCCCTTTACTTTGTTAAATGGCTCCCATGTGGTATTGGGCCTGGGATGTGATTGTATGGTCAATGGTGAGGCATCCATGTTCTGGGTCAAATCCAGCACCATGGATGTTTCTTGCTAACACTGACCTGCAGCGTGGCTGATGGTGTAAAAAAGCAAGCCTGTTGACCGCAGGGAAAGTCTTGTAACAGTTCGGAAAGACAGCAAACTTGGGATACCTTTGGGGCATATCGGACCTAGCAGAAAAGCAAAACAGGCTGTGTCTGGAGCATCATGTCTCGCCCATTTTGCGATTGTATGAACACTTGACGAAAGGGGATTTGGAGCACATGGTCACAAAGGGAAAGCTGGAGGGAAAAAGAGTACCAGGTTAGACCCAGGGAGAAAATACTAGACGGACTTGCAGAGTGGCTGAAGACAAGGAGGGTGGAAGAGGTGCTTGAGGCAACAAGAGATAGAGACAGATGGAAGTCCATGATCGCCAACACCATGCAGCAGGGCACCTGATGATGACGATGAACATTTCCTGTTTCTCTCTTGGTGCGTAGCTGTGCTGTACCTGGCTGGCACACACTGTGTGGCAATCTTCCCCACCTTGTCTTTCAGTTTGAAAACAAGGTTACTGATGACTGGGTCTGAATGAGTCATACAGTGAAAGTAGCCTACAGCCTTCTTTGCTTGGTGAAATGACTACTACGTGGTGTCAGGATTTAGGAGGTGACTGTTGATCAGTGGTGAGGCACTGTTGTTCTGGGTCCCATCCAGCACCTTCAGATGTTTCTTATTAACTTGCAGCTTGGTTACTGGCTTCAGGGAATCAGGCCTGATGACAGAAGGGAAAATCCTGAGGCAGCTAAACCTTCAGATCCCTTTGGAGTCCCATCCAGCACCCTTGGATCTTTCTTGGTGTCTTTGTGAACGTAATAGAAAAAGTTACAAAGAAGGAAAAACTAAAAACAAATGGGTAGGACAGCCACACAGCTTCTTCATTCATACTTTAAACATTTTGAGGCAGCCAACATCAGCCCTGTACAGGCAGAAGGGAGCGCTCCAGCTACCCCTCGCATCCATCGTGGAGATCTACAAGGCAGGAAAGATCAGGACTGTGATGATGCTGAGGGAGTCGAGGGATCAAAAAGTCAGCGACGACCCGCCAGAAGTCAGAACAGCGAGAAAATGGAATGCGGAGGATGCAGCTGACGAGATCATCTCTTCGTTGGAACATGGCGACATTGTAGGTCCAACACAGATGGGCAGGTTGGGACTTGGCAACGGCGACTTCAGACCTTTTAGGAAGATGTCCCAACGAGACAGAAGAGCAGCTGCAGCAGGGCAGGTGCGAAAGAATGAGGCTGAAAGGCGAGAAGTTCACCTCATCCAGTTTGCTCAACAAGGGCGGGTGATCGGTGGGAGGAGCATGTATTGGAAAGAAAGATTGGATGAAGTGAGATCTGGGAGTGGAACACATCGAGGTTAAGCTTTCTTCTCCAGTCCATCTATGATGTTCTGCCTTCACCAGTGAACTTAGTCAGATGGAAGGTCCAGGAAGATGACAAGTGCAGGTGCGGCAAATTAGGAACCATGAAGCATATCCTCTCAAACTGCCACCTGGCCCTGAATAGATACACCTGGAGACACAATGAAGTGCTCAAGGTGTTTACCAAGGTGGCGAAGGAGCAGGTGGAGGAGGGAAAATACGCTCTTAAGCCGCAGAAAACATGGATTGGGCAAGATCGTATTTGTACCGCAAGGAAGCAAGGTTCCTGATGGAAAGAAGGCAAGCGAGGCCACGGATGGCCAGTGTGGTGGTCTATGGGAGGTAGCCGCAGACCTTGAGGGCTGCAAGAGATTCTTCCCCATCCCAACAACGAAGAAGCCAGACCTGGTGGTATGGAGCAAGGAAGAGAGAGAGGTGCACCTTGTGGAGCTGACGGTGCCCACGAAGACAATATCAGGGCTGCACACGAGCGGAAGGAGAATCGCTACGAGGCTCTTGTCGATGAATGCGAGGAGGTGGGATGGAAAGCAGCGCACTTCCCAGTCGAAGTCGGCTGCAGAGGTTACATCGCAAACAGCGTCAGAAAGTGGATGAAAGTGGCTGGACTTGGTCCGAAGAAAGTGAAAACCATGACAAAAGCTCTACAGAAGACCGTAGAGAAAGCAAGTCATTGGATCTGGTTGAAGAGAGAGGACACCTCCTGGAGCGAGTCCTGACGGTTGATGGCAAAGGCATACAGTCGAACTGGCAGGGAGACCTCACATCGGTGAGGGGGCTCGGTGCGTCATTGAAGCTGTAGAGAGGAAGAGCCCGAAACAGCGACGCATTCTCTCCTGATGATCTCCGCGCCAGAGTCCGGCCCTCGGAGCTTTCGACTGTTAGCAGTGTAAGCTGTTTTCAATGATTTTTCATTCGCCATATACAGACGTGGAAGACTTGTTCAAACAACTGAATTTCTTATCATCTTTAATTTGACCATTTCTGGAAACTGTTTTACTCAGAGAGAAGAATGCTGAAATCAAAATAGCTTTGTTGGACCAATTTCTAATGCAGACAGCCATGCACAATAGAGCAACCACCTGCCCCAGATTCTCTTCTAAAAGCGATCATCTGGGAGACAGACTGCAACTCCAAACTGTGTACATGTTGACTTCACGGGCTTCAATGTTCCATTTCAAGTGTTGGTTGCAAAGGCTCGACATGCACAAACTGTCATTCAGTTCCTGAGGAGGACAATGGGAATCCTGCCTGAATTTCCTGAAACGTGTGAACTCCATATCAGATATGGCTGAAAGAAGAGAAAAGACAAGAGGAATGACGGAAAAAGAAGAAGAAAGAAGAAGAAGAAATACAGAACAAATAAGAACAAAGAAGGAAGAAAAGATCAACGAAAGAAGAAAGAAAAAAAAGAGAAGAAGAGGAAGAAGGGAAGAAGAGAAGAGAAGAAGAAGGAAGAGGAAGAAGAAGAAGAAAAAGAAGAAGAAGAAGAAGAAAAATAAGAAAAAGAAGAAGAAGAAAAGAAGAAGAAAAATAGAAAAAGAGGAAAAAGGGAAAAAATGGAAGTAGAAAGAACGAGAAGAAGAGAGAAGAAAAAAAAGAAGACAGATGCAAGAGGAAAGAACAAGCAAAAGGTGGAATAAGAAGGAGGATGAGAAGAAGGAGAGGAGAAGAAGAAGAAGAAGAAGAAGAAGAAGAAGAAGAAGAAGAAGAAGAAAGAAGAAGAAAAGAGAAAAGAAGAAGAAGAAGAAGAAGAAGAAGAAGAAGAGAAGAAGAAGAAGAAGAAGAGAAGAAGAAGAAAGAAAGAAGAAGAAGAAGAAGAAGAAGAAGAAAGAGAAGAGAAGAAGAAGAAAGAAGAAGAAGAGAAGAAGAAGAAGAGAGAGAAGAAGAAGAAGAAGAAGAGAAGAAGAAGAAGAAGAAGAAGAAGAAGAAGAAGAAGAAGAGAGAAGAAGAAGAGAGAAGAAGAAGAAGAAGAAGAGGAGAAGAAGAAGGAAGAAAAAGAAGAAGAAGGAAGAAGAAGAGAGAGAAGAAGAAGAAGAAGAAGAAGAAGAAGAAGAAGAAAGAAAAGAAGACGAAAAAGAAGAAGAAGGAGGAAGAATGAAGGAAGAAGGAGAGAAGAAAGAAACAAAACCCTAGCTACTATGTCCAGGTGTTTTGAACAAAAGAACATGTATATATCAGAAAGGAACAGAGGAAAAACACAAGTCCACATATGTTCATTATTTGCTAAGCTTAAACTTTACTTATATCGTGGTGATATTCTCATGGCCAACGAAGTCAACAGTTGCACATTAGCAGACACTACTGATGACAAAACTGGGATCTAGTCATACATAATATTTTTGTACCTTTCAGTCATGGACATGCAGATGATCTTGAGTATGATTCACTGTGATCATGAGCAGGTTTCCAACGAAATAACATTTGACGTGCATTGACGACGGTGTCAGTATCTATTTACAAAATTTCAAGAGGATTTAGTGTCCCAGACACGCTGGTGTTTAGGGACATGAACGTGCCGACATACCTGCTAGTAATGCTACTATAACAAAACTTTTGCATTTTGAAAACTCAGAAATCCTCAGATACTTAAAACCGTACCTTCCCAGACACAGGTGTGAGTCATCATTATTGATCGTCTCACTCAAAAAGGAGTAGTTAGAAGAAATTGGTGAAAATCTATGAAAGGAAAATCAAGAGTCATCATCAATTACACAAACATTGGCATCATCTCAAAAGTAACAAGGCTCAGACTCCTACAGCATGGAGTGGAAAATGTTTGGCCTTTTCCTGATTTGGAAATAAGGAAATGTGGAGAAATGAAAAAGACAGCTGGACAATAGTGAGAATTATCACACTGTTTGTGTGTTTGTGGTTTGTTTATTACGTGTCGTCTGTATGCAAGTTTGTTTGAATTGGTTTCTGCGTGTGTACGTCTGTACGTGTGTGTGGTGTGTGTGTGTGTGTGTGTGTGTGTGTGTGTGTGTGTGTGTGTGTGTGTGTGTGTGTGTCTGTCTGTGTGTGTGTGTGTCTGTGTTTTCTCCTTTGTATTTGTTCTTGTTTTGCTTTGTTGTGTTTGAGTTTGATTTGCTTTGTTTATGTGTGTGATTCATTGCATTGCTTTCTTGTGCTGTGGTGCGTGGGTATTATGTGTGTTATTGTGTGTGTATGTGTGGGTTCGTGTTGATTGTTATTTGTTTCTTACCTATTTATCCATTCATTTTTAATTTTTTGTTGGAGATGGAAGATACATTGAAAGAGCAAAGGTAAAGGAGACATCATTTCAATCACGTTAGTAGGAAGCAGAGGCTCTGTGTTGCACTGACTTTTTCATTCGTTTTGTTCTTTAATTCTCTTTTTCAAACGATGGTATACACAGAGACATATATCATTACAATGTAGCCAAGAGTGTGCCAATGACAGACTGATATGAATTGAGATACAAAACACATGCATTACGTAGACCTCAGGACCTGATCAGCTCATGGATATATGCACAGGGTGAAGGCTTATGCCATGATCATATTGAATCTTCTTTATCACCTGGCACCAGAGGCATCAGTGTATATGGAATTACTTCTGACTGCAGAAACGTCATCTTGAGATTCTCAAATTGAAACTGAAATCGAGGAACATACCAAACACAAAAGTGAAAGTAAATTTCAAATATTGTGAAAAGATATTTAGAAACGCACATTTTTTAAAACGTGTTGATTTTAGGTACGTTTTGGGTCTGTTTGACTCTTGTGCGCTTGCCATCCAGTTGTAGGCCTACTGACATAATACAGACAGACAGGTACACACACACACACACACACACACACACACATACAAACACATGCACACACACATACATACACACACACATACACACACATACACACACATACATACACATACACAGACACACACATACACACACACATAGACACATAAATACACACACATACACACACATACACACACAAACACACACATACACACATATACACATACACACACACACACACACATACACACACACACACACACACACAGTCACATATTCATTCTGGATGATATGAATGTATTCGTGAACATCAGCATTACAGTGAAGCCAATGCCACAACATGCTGTTTAGCAAACGGAATGATACAGTATTTAAGGTGCCACAGATTGTCATACATTTTAAAAACTTGGACAAGACTCTGGTGTCAAACTCTTTCAGTGCGGTATATGACAGGTCTATCGTTGTGAGTGCACTTTGCAGAATATCAGACGACGGATCAGAATAGAGTGATGTGATGGGGTTGTTAGACAGTATCAGTGTCTGTAGATATTCAAAACTGACAAAATAAGTCATGTTGATATGTCGTAGTATGTTGCCAGTGAGATCAAGAAACTGTAAGTTGGGCAACTTCATGTTGGACAGGACAGCCAATGAACACTTGGCAAGAATCAGATGAATGAGATAAGTGTTATTACTCACATCAGACAGACTCATTCCTGTACCTGTGACATCCAAGGAACGGAGCTGTTGAAAGAGTTGAGCAGTGAAAGGCTGATTACACAAAAATGTGTGACCTTGACACAGACAGCCCACAGGACATTTCACATCACACGACAATTCATCATCATACAGTGGGCAGTGAGGCCAGCCATCACACAGATGGTCACCATGTAGACATATTATGGAAGCTCTGCATCGAAAGAACCCTGGACACATCAATTCATTGCATCCATCTTCGTCCTCATGGTCCATACAGTCGTACATTCCATTGCATCGTGTGTAGACAGGCAGACAGTCATTGAACTTACCAGGACAATGATAGTGGCTGTCAGGGCAGGATTCATTAAAGTTTATTGGAGTTGAAATGAAAGTGTTGATGTTATCGAAATCTGTGAGAACAGGAGATGGAAAAACTGGTGCCCAGTCAATTTTCTTGTGTCTATATTCATCACAGTTGAGCTCATCTGATTCGTCCTGACAATGGAACACTTTGTCACAGACAACATCATAAGACACACACTGACTGTTAGTACAGGTAAACGTGTTGATACAAAGAGGGTGTTTGCAAAAACCTCATCACTTTTATCTTGACAGTCTTGTAGGAAGTTACATACCAGGGTGTATGACAGCGTGGTGACGTCATCATTACAAGTAAATAAAGGGACGAAAGGGACGTGATCAACTGTTGAATCAAACTCACCATGTGTTTGTGACGAGTGATCAGTAAAAGTACAAGAAGGTATATAACCATTACCACACATTTTGTACTGGTTTGAACCACACAGTAAAACGTGTGTG
>JAPXFY010004643.1:0-17327 GCA_030674185.1 Monoplex corrugatus | reverse complement strand
ATGAGAGTGCAAAATCTCTGCTTAGAACACTTCATTGGCTCCCGGTAAAGGCTAGGATTCAATATAAAGTTGCCTGTCTCTGCTTTCAGTGTATCCATCACGAGAACATGCCATCCTATCTTGCCAACCTCCTGCAGGGTTACAAACCTTCTCGAACGCTCCGCTCTTCTGACACCTCACTGTTGACTGTTCCTCGCTTCTCTCTAGACACCTTTGGTAAAAAATCTTTCTCTGTCTTTGGCCCAAATGTATGGAACTCTCTACCACTGTCTCTCAGAAAAACTAAGTGTTTCTCAACCTTCAAACGGCACCTGAAAACCCACCTCTTTCAAACTCATCTGACCTGAAGAGCCTTAGTTTGCAAGTCTGTCATCAGACTAATCTCTCCTGCCTGTATAAGTGTTTTGTATAAGGGCCTATAGAGCAAGGTGTGTGTGTGCGTGCATGTGTGTGTGTGTGTGTGTGTGTGTGTGTGTGTGTGTGTGTGTGTGTGTGTGTGTGTGTGTGTGTGTGTGTGTGTGTGTGTGTGCTTGAGTGAGCATGTGTGTGTATCACTATGTGTACAGCTGAGGAGGGGATAGGGGAGAAATTGAGTGGGAAAGAGACTGAAATACTTTAAGAAACTTTTTAAAAATCTTTCTTTGTATGTAAATTGTGATGTATGATATGCGAACAGTTTATAATTTGTGAGGTAATTTTGATTGTCAAGGTGTTAATGCTGTAATACTGAAGTTATGTTTTTCCTGTATATGGATTAGAAATTTTCTGTTTATATCTTCATTCAAAATACATGTATTGATTAATTTTATGTACACTATTGCATGCATAAACACACACACGCATGCAAACATAGCACACGCACACACTCTCACAAACACACACGCGCACAGCAACGCACACGCACACACACGTACGCAAGCACACACACGCAGCAATATATAAACACAGTATGCCTCTTTATTCATATGAAAAATCTGTTAATCTTTCTTCATTACATAAGTCAGTGTTTAAATTTTATTATTCTGTGGTTTATGTGTCTTCTTACTTGTATAGCTTTAATGTTTGTTATCTTATTGTGTATGTAATTGTGAACATTTTTTATCACCTTTTGCCTTTCTTGCGAAATGTAAAGCGCTGGTGAGCATGTTTTTATATGGAATATGCGCTATACAAATAAACATTATTATTATTATTATTATTATTAATGTAACTTGATGTTCTTGATGAAACGTCCTATCATATACATGTAATGATGTAAGGCACATATTTTGATGACATTAGGTATAATGTAACTTGATGTTTTTGATGAAACGTCCTATCATATACATGTAATGGTGTAAGGCACATAAACAATGTTTGAAATTCATGACTGGATGGTAAAATATGTCAAAGGTGCAAATTCATATCGATTTTGCATTGTATTCTTCTGTATTTTTGGCACACCAATAAAACAAACAAACAAAAAAAGGTTTAAGTCTGGAAGAATGTTTTTAAACTTGCATTTATGACATACATTTTTCGAAAAAAAAAGGACTATGAAAATCAAATACTGAAGGGGTGTTTTAAAACTTGCTTTCATAACGACACTTTTTTTTTCAGAAAAATTAGACGATGACATCAGATGCCAAATGTGTATGCATATTTTCATTAACGCTCAGCAAAACACCTTTTCAGTCATTCTGATATTTGCACCTGTGGGTGTAAGACTCTGATTTCAACAATTCTTTGTTTTTTTCCGACAGGGAGAAGAGTAGCAGAATGGTTTAGACGTTCGCCTGCCTGTAACTAAACTCGAGATTCCAAAGATTGCTCCCTGTAAAAGCCTTTAATTTCTCCTCAGTTTGACCGGAAAATCGAACTGAACGTCCAGTCTTTTGGAAGGGGATGAAAAACGAGTCGGACCCGTGTGTCTTCCGTCTGCGCAGGCTAAAGATCCCAAGGCAGTTGAAAATCGTGAATAGCAGGGTATTGCCCGCCTGCCTCGGTATAAAACATTGAGAGATAGGTTGATTTCCCAGGTCCCACCCTTTGAAGATCAAGTAGCCTTCTTACCTTTCTGAAGTCTTGGATAAAAAATTGAATATGAAGATGAATTTGAAGCGAGGGAGAAGGGATGGGCACTGCCCTCATAATGCTGACCCCGAGAAAAGTTGAGGTCTCTGTCATCTCGCTCCTGTACGACCTCAGGGTAATGGAAATATCTAGGTAGGACCTCAGGACCTGGCCAGCTCTTGGGTTAATGTGCAGGCTTAAGACTTGTGCCGTGATCATTCTGGATTTTCTCCATCACATTGCAGTTGTGATGATAGTACATATGGAATTCATTCCGAGTGCGGAGACATCATCTTGAGAAAATGAAATTGAAATTGAAACCAGAATCGTTTGGCATCTAAAAATGTCTTTCGTCTCCAAACGAAAATCACAACAAAAATTGTTTACAAGTCCCATTTCTTTCTAGATGCTCCACTAACTTTGTATGTTATCATAGTTGTGACCATTTCAATTAATCTAAGCTCTTGTGGTTTATGGATTTTGATGAAATACTCCTTTATGGAGCACCTGTTCACTATTTCTCTGACCATTCCGTACAAGAGCCTGAAAATGTTCCTGTTTTGCTAAAATTTCAAAAGTGAAAACGACTTTGACTCATGATAAAAGAAATTGTTTTTAGTGCTTTAGAAATATTGTTTGTACTTTATTCAGTATATTTTCACTAGCGCTGCGTCCGACGTATCTTAAACATCAAATGACACAACAGAGTCTCAGTCGTGAATGTACTTTGTAAGTCCAGATGCCAAGCACAGATGCACTGCTAACACAGTCTCAGATAAGATGGTCTGGACATCTCATGTACACGCAGGATAACAGGCATCAAAAGCAGCTCTTCTACGGTGAACTGACAAAGGGCTATCGACCAAGAGGATTCAAAACTTCGTTACAAAGAAACCCTGAAAAACTCCCTCCAGAAATGTAACACTGATGACGAACAATGGGAAATCATGGCCACAAACAGGTCTGAATGGAGGCAAGCTATTTGTAAGGGAACAGAAGCTTATGAAAATGAAAGACAAAGCAGCCAAGTGGTAAAGCATGCAGCAATAAAGGCCAGAACCAATTCTGCAGAGCATTCCATTGATTGTCCAGTATGCAGTCGCCTGTGTGCATCAGACTTTGGCCTGAGATCCCACATGAGTGTATACAAATAAAGTGCTAGGTTGGACTTTATTGACCACGATAGTCGACCTTATATAATATATCAGTTCTGTCTACAGTTTGCATTTCTTATATAAGCACAATTTTTCTGTTTTAAGACCAAGTAAAAGCCAGGAAATTTATGTTTATTTTTCTCTTCAAAATTTCTTTCGACTTCACGACAAATCGGAAACGAGCTGTTATTTTTTAATTGCAGTTCTGAAATCCTTCTTTGAATCCTGAAATCCTTCATTAAATCCACACAGGAATCTTGTAATGCTCTCCCTGTTTGAGTCCTCTCAATACTATTTCCAACACATTTTTCAAATTACATTTAATCAGTAGTTTGGGTTTTATTTAAATGAAAAAATTAAAAGGAAGCTTTAAAACATGTTTCCAAAACATGCTATCACTGATTTGATATAAAGCATAGCTGAAGCCAGTTTCTTTCTCTGTTAAAAAGGTATACAGTACTTAAAAATTTTTTTTTACATTTGAGTTCGAATTTTTTTAACATTATTTTACCATTTATTTACATTTGTGTTAGAATTTTTTCATTGTGTTAGAAATTTTTCTACATTTGTGTTTTGTGATTTTAAATGTTTTAAAGGTGCAAAATACCGTTCAGGGTCTGTTACGTGTTAACCTCAATTTTTACATACCTTCTTGTGTCTGTCATTTAGATTAGTCTTGATAATCGTTCTAAATAAATGAAAAATGCATTCCTGAAAGATCAGGCCAGAATTGTCAGCTGTGTTTGTTAGCAGAATGCAGAAATCTAGTAGTATGGATAGAAATGACGACTTCAGTACAGTGACTCACTGTATTTCTCTTTATGTACGTTAGAACAAACGTTTGATATAACTTTAGCCACAATAGCTGCCCAGAAATAGCCAGCAGAACTGTCCAAGCCAAAACAGCATTGAAGAAGATGAAAAGCATTCTTACCAACAAATGCCTATCAATTAACATCAGGAAGAGAGTTCTTGAATGTTATATAGAACAGATAATGTTATGTGGTTGTGGGGCATGGACAGTCAACAAGCAAATCCAGAACAAGATTGAGGCAGCCGAGATGTGGTTTCTAAGAAGAATGTTGAGAGTTCCATGGACAGCAAAGAAAACAAACGAGACAGTCTTGATGGAGGCAGACACAAGAAGATCATACATAAGGAAGATTAGGAAAAGAAAGCAACATTTCCAGGCCATTTTATGAGGAAAGGGGAAAAGAGCACCTGGTCACAACAGGAAAGCTGGAGGGAAAGTGAGCACCAGGTAGACCCAGGGGGAAAGTATTGGATGGACTTGCAGGGTGGCTGAGGACAGAGGGGGTGGAAGATGTGCTTGTGGTAACACAGGATAGATACATATGGAGGGCCATGATTGCCAAAGCCATGAAGCAGGGCACATGATGATGGTGAGGGTGAGCTGCCCAGTCATGGCGCCAGAGCAAAGAGAGGAACCCTCTGTACAATGACCCACCACTACAGGCCTCCAACAACCCCCATGAACCACTGGCACCAATTGTATTTACCTCAGGCTTCGAAAAGTAGAGAAAACCAAAACTGAGAACACCACGATATCTCTGCACATCCTTCGAGACAGCGTGTTAATCATGCAACTATTATCTTGAATCCCCCCTCCCCCCGTGGGGATACTGGGGGCTCCTTCAGTATAAATAGTATCTCCACATTCTGGAATTTCTGTGCGAGGAATTTCCACTTTTCTGTCACTTGCTTTTGTTTCTGCCTTGTTCCTTTCCTTTCTGTCATTTCTTCCTTTTATTTTTTGCCTCGCTAGTCCATTCATCTGTATGTGTTCGATAAAGTCTGTCGTACTTAGGATTGGTAATTAAGTGCATTTTTGACTCTAGGGAGGTGAGATATGTGGAAGCAAGTTTAGGTAATTTATGCCCGTTTTTACATATGTTTTGGTGTCCTTAAGTATGCTTAAATTTGTGTTCAGGTATGTTTTGAAACCCCCTGTGCGATAAATTGGACAGAGTGATCAACACCAAGGGAATCTTCTTAGGTTATGTGCACGAATGCATTGACATGTGTACTTAATTTTCTTTTCTGTTTTCCCCCTGTTGAAGTTTTGTATGTTCCGAAGCGGTTATAGCCCCGATATGGCTCTACGCAGTCGGCTGAGCTTTAAACAACAATAACAACAACAATAATAACAATTTTGACTCTACCTGCTTTTTCAGCGTTTGTATCCACATCTGACCCTCAGCCTATTGACACAAGAGGCGACCGTACGATGACCTTGAGCTGTCACCATGGTATGGCCGTGAAAAACATATCCTACATGTGGAACGTGCCCTGCTCACAAGAACTGGAAAACACGTGCATGTTCACGCCACACCCAGTGGAGGACGATGGGAAGGTAGTCACGTGCACAGCGACGTCATCAGACGGTCAGGATGTTGTAGGTGTGATGGAGATAGAACTGAACTGTAAGTACATTTTGGATTTTACTGCCTGTGTACGCTGTAGACATGGCTGTGTCAGAGCAGCCATTGTTGTATAAAGAGGGCACACAGTATTTTCTCATTTGGTTGATATTCTTTTATATACGTTAACAAACGAGACAGTCTTGATGGGGGCAGACACAAGATCATTCATGAGGAAGAATAGGAAAAGAAAGGCAATATGTATGGGCCATTTTATGAGGAAAGGGAATTAGAGCACCTTGTCACAGCAGGAAAGCTGGAGGGAAAGAGAGCACAGGTTGACTCAGGGAAACATTATCAGATGGACTGGCAGGGTGGCTAAGGACAGAGGGGGTGGAAGATGTGCTTGGGGATAGATGCATATGGAGGGCCATGATTGCCAACGCCACGTGGCAGGGCACTTGATGATGATGATGACGTAATTTTGCTACTTGTCGAAAATGGGGAAAAGCTATTGCAACTGGTATTGATTTTTGACTTGGGCAATGAACGTGGTGCTGTGAACGAAACGAAATAAAATATTTGGGTCATACATATTATGGCTTGATAGATCCCAAAACTGGCTGGGGTAAAAAGAGGTGATATATTGATGACTGTTGCACCAGTTGTCCCCCATCCTTCACGTCTGTGGGCGAGTACCTGGGTTCTGGAATAGATCTGAAGTCCACGCTGCAATCTTATCTCTCCATTTTTTCTACTGTCTATCCCATCTCCTTTTCCTTTGTTCTGTTCCCTTGAGGATGGTATTTGAGATGTGATTAGATCTGGATCTTGTTTCATGGCCATACCATGGTAGCATTTTCTTGTTTACTGTGGACAGCATATTTTGATAATGTCTGATGTGCTTGGCGATTTTTCTTTGACTTAGAGCAAGAAAGAAAAACGATGTTCAGTATCGTATCGGTATGACATGAGATATGAAAAAAACCCTTATCATATGAACAAATATGTATGCACCAGCACACAGACACACGAAGATAGATAAATGTACACACACACACACACACACACACACACACACACACACACACACACACACACACACACACACACAACACATAGATATAATGTATGCACCAGCACGCACACACACACACACAGACAGATATAATGTATATATCAGCGCGCGCGCGCGCGCGCCCACACACACACACACACACACACACACACACACACACACACACACACACACACAGATCGATATAATGTATACACCAACACTCACACATAGATATAATGTATACACCAACACACACATACATATATGTAATGTATACACCAGCACACTCACACATAGATATAATATATACACCAGCACACACACACATAGATATAATGTATACACCAGCACACACACACACACACACACACACACACACACACACACACACACACACACACACACACACACACACAGATATAATGTATACACCAGCACACACACACACATAGATATAATGTATACACCAGCACACACACACACAGATATAATATATACACCAGCACACACACATAGATATAATGTATACACCAGCACACGCACACACACAGATATAATGTATACATCAGCACACACACACATAGATATAATGTATACACCATCACACACACACACATAGATATAATGTATATACCAGCACACACACACAGATATAATGTATACACCAACACACACACACAGATATAATGTATACACCAACACACACATAGATATAATGTATACATCAACACACATACATATATGTAATGTATATACCAACACACACACATAGATATAATGTATACACCAACACACACATACATATATGTAATGTATATACCAACACACACACATAGATATAATGTATACACCAACACAAACACACACATAGATGTAGGCCTCCTTCGGTCATGACTGACCATGGACAAAGTACATCCGTTCTAATGTCTAGATGGGCGGTCTGCTTGGTCCAAGCAGCATCGCCTGTGACTGTACAGACCAATGCGAGAGAGGCAGTCTCTGTCGCAGCGGTCGCATGTGTATGCTGATGCTGGTCTGTTGGCTGTCATCCCTTTTCTGCGAACTCGCTTTTCTGCTGCAGCAGCTGACAGTTTGTCCTCACCAATCCGCAGCTGTTTCTTGAGAGTAGTTCTCCAGCTGTTGCGGTCGTCTGCGAGGTCCTCCCAGGACTCAGTGTTGATCTCAAGCGCCTTCATGTCACGCTTGCAAACGTCTTTGTATCTCAGCTGTGGGTGGCCAATGTTTCTCTGCCCTGTGGCAAGCTCACCATAAAGGATGTCTTTTGGGATGCGACCATCTTCCATGCGGCGAACGTGGCCCAACCAGCGCAGCCGACGCTGTCTCAGCATGGTATGCATGGTTGGGAGGCCAGCGCAGGTTAGGACTTCGGTGTTGGTCACCTTGTCTTGCCAGGAAATGCCAAGTATGCGCCGTAGGCTTCTCAGGTGGAAGGTATTGAGCCTTTTCTCCTGATGAGCATGCGTGGTCCACGCCTCGCTGCCATACAGCAAGGTGCTGAGGACACAGGCGTTGTATACAGCCATCTTTGTCTTTGTGGTCAGCTTGGGATTTGTCCACACCCTTTGTGTGAGGCGGGCTAGTGTTGTGGCTGCCTTCCCGATCCTCTTGTCGACCTCTGTGTCAAGGGAGAGGTTATCGGTGATAGTGGACCCAAGATATGTAAATTGATGGATGGCTTCAAGCTCGTAGTCATCAATGGTGATGGCTGGTGGAGATGGCGTGTCTTGGCCCAGGACGTTTGTCTTCTTAAGACTGATGGTCAGACCAAAATCTTTGCAGGCCTGGGAGAAGCGGTCCATTAGTGACTGCAAGTCCCGCTGAGTATGGGTCACAACTGCGGCATCGTCGGCAAATAGCATGTCTCTGATGAGGGCTTCACGGACCTTTGTCCCTTGCTCTGAGGCGGGCGAGGTTAGAGCCTGCCATCTGATCTGGTCCGCAGATGGATCCCTTCTTGCGCTGTGCTGAACGCATTTGCCTGAGGAGGAGAGCGAAGAAGATTCCAAAGAGGGTTGGGGCCAGGACGCAGCCTTGTTTCACACCGCTGCGTACGTCGAAGGGCTTGGAGAGGTTTCCGTTGAACTGCACCATCCCTTTCATGTTTGAGTGGAAGGACTCAATTAAGCTGTGCAGTTTGGGGGGGCAGCCGATTTTTCGGAGAGCCCTGAAAAGGCCATCTCTGCTGACTAGGTCAAAGGCCTTGGTGAGGTCAATGAATGCCACATACAGGGGCATCCGCTGCTCTCTGCACTTCTCCTGGATTTGGCGAAGGGAGAAGACCATGTCTACCGTGGATCTCTCTGCTCGAAAACCACACTGTGATTCCGGGTAGACGCGTTCAGCCAGTTTCTGCAGGAGGATTAGGAGGACCCGAGCATAGATTTTGCCAACAATGCTGAGGAGCGAGATACCTCTGTAGTTGTTGCAGTCGCTCCTTTCGCCCTTGTTTTTGTACAGGGTGACGATCTTGACGTCCCTCATGTCCTGTGGTACAGCTCCCTCATTCCAACACTGACAGAGAACTGCGTGCAAAGGGTGCAGACGAGAAGTCTTGCAGTGCTTGATGAGGTCTGGGGGAATTCCGTCATTGCCAGGTGCCTTCCCTGATGCCAGGCTATCAATGGCCTTGCTGAGTTCGTCCGCAGTTGGCTCTGCGTCAAGTTCTTCCATTACCGGCATGCACTTGATGGCATCGAGGGCTAAGGGGGACACCATGTTCTGTGTGGAGTAGAGGTCGGAGTAGTGTTCCGCCCATCTTTCCATCTGTTGGCTAGGATTGCTGATTACTTCCCCAGTGGAGGATTTGAGAGGGGCGATCCTTGCTCTGTGTTGGTCCCAGTGCCTTCTTGATGCCATCATACATTCCTCGGATGTTGTCTCTTTCAGCAGCACTCTGTATCTCTTCGCTGAGCTCTGTCCAGTACTCGTTTGCGCAGCGCCTGGCGTTAAGCTGAACCTTACTTCTGGCAGCCCTGAGGATTTGCAGGTTCTTCTCACTGGGTGACCGCTTATACTTGGTGAGTGCGGCACGCTTGGCCTCAACAGTGGGAGTCATCTCTGATGATTTGGCCTCAAACCAGTCGTGGGACTTCACAGTTTTCTTCCCAAAGGTGGCCATAGCAATGCGGTGCATGGTGTCTCGTAGCGTTTCCCATCTCTCAGTGGCAGAGTCTCTGGGCTGCAATGCATCGTATTCTCTCTGAAAGGCCTCTGCGAACTGTTCTACAAGATCTGGCTGAGACATCTTGCTGACGTCAATGCGAGGGTTCCCTTGTTTCTTTGAGCAGTGGAACTTCTTTGGTTGTAGCCTGATCTTGCAACATACCAGAGAGTGGTCTGTGTCACAGTCTGCGCTGTGATAAGAGCGAGTGTGGAGAACGTTTTTGATAGCGGCACGTCTTACTAGGATCAAATCCAGTTGGTGCCAATGTTTTGAGCGGGGATGCCTCCAGGAGACTTTGTGCTGAGGCTTCGTCTTGAAGAAGGAGTTGGCGATGCACAGTTTATGGCAGGCGCAAAACTCAAGCAGTCGCTGTCCATTCTCATTCATTTTCCCCACTCCAAAGGAACCGAGGCAGAAGGGCCATGAGTCATTGTCTGCACCCACTCTGGCGTTGAAGTCGCCCAGGAGAACAAGTTGTTCTGTCCTGGGGATGTTCCTTATGGTTGATGCAAGATTTTCGTAGAACTCATCCTTGGTGTCTGGAGAGGCGGACAGAGTTGGGGCATAAACGCTGATGAGAGTGACATAGCCTTCGGTGGTGTTGAGGCGGAGAGTCAAGAGTCGTTCTGAACCGCCGCTGCCTGGTTCAATCATGTTCAGCAGGCTGTTCCTTACTGCAAAGCCTACTCCGTGCTCTCTTGGGGCATCAGAACTCTTTCCTTGCCAGAAGAAGGTGTAGTCCCTTTCCTTTAGTGTTCCTGAGTCAGCCAGCCGTGTTTCCTGCAGAGTGGCAATGTCCACATTGAGCCTCTTTAGTTCGCTGTTTATGACGGCGGTTTTTCTGGCGTCGCTGATGTCTTGCAGATCTTGGGAGAGCCCAGGCATCATTGTTCGGACATTCCAACAGCCCAGTTTCACTGCTGATCCTTTTCCTGATCCGTTTCTTGAATTTGAATTTTTCTTTTTGTTTGGTGCGGTAATTAACGACCTGCTTGTCAGATTTTCTCCTAATCTTCATGCACCCAATGAAGAAGGCAGGTCGTGGCGGGACAGCACCTAACTGGCTGGGGGCTGCCCAGCTTAGGCGGGCGGTAGCTGTCCAGTAAGACACGAAGATCTCTCCCACCGTCAAAAGCAACCCCTGGCGTCAGCTCTACGCCAGTTGAGCAATGACTTATCACCGGTATCTGTTGCTTCCCGTGTTGTGCCGACACTAGTGTTAGTAGCGAGGCTGGAGTGTCCTCTCCAGGTCGTAGGTGCAGAGTGTTTGTGGATGAATGGACGGATGTAAGCCTGGGCAGTGTAATATGGAAGACAGGCTGTTGCCCATGCAACTTGTCCCCCCTCTCCACCTCGCTGACAGATCCAAAGGAACAGCAGGGCTGTTACGTTTTGGTGCCAACGCGGCCGCAGGAGCTGCCGGAAAGTGACAAAGTTTGCCATCCAACCGCCTTAGGGGCCCCACACCGGATTTACTGTCAGGGTTTACTCCCTTAGCTAGATGGCCGCGGGTAGCTCTCCAGAGCTGGCGCCCTTTGATGGATCTAATTTATTTCCACCAGGGTTTCTAGCCACCCTCCTCACCATCCTCCTGAGAGGACTGGTGGGGTTGCTGGTTTAGTTGCCAGCAATTCGACCCTGTGACAGGTAGTACTGGGTTCCAGGTTACCAGTAGCGGATACATCTATCCGACCTGACCTACACACATAGATATAATGTATACATCAGCACACACACACACATAGATATAATGTACACATCAGCACACACATACACATAGATATAATGTATACACCAGCACACACACACATAGATATAATGTATACACCAACACACACACAGATATAATGTATACATCAGCACACACACACACATAGATATAATGTATACATCAGCACACACACACAACATAGATATAATGTATACATCAGCACACACACACACATAGATATAATGTATACCTCAGCACACACACACACATAGTTATAATGTATACATCAGCACACACACACACATAGATATAATGTATACACCAACACACACACACAACATAGATATAATGTATACCTCAGCACACACACACACACACACATAGATATAATGTATACACCAACACACACACACACATAGATATAATGTATGCATCAACACACACACCCAAGATATAATGTATACCTCAGCACACACACACACATAGATATAATGTATACACCAGCACACACACACACATAGATATAATGTATACACCAGCACACACACACACACACTAGATATAATGTATACCTCAGCACACACACACACATAGATATAATGTATACACCAGCACACACACACACATAGATATAATGTATACATCAGCACACACACACACACATAGATAAAATGTATACACCAACACACACACAGATATAATGTATACACCAGCACACACACACACATAGATATAATGTATACACCAACACACACACAGATATAATGTATACACCACCACACACACACACACATAGATATAATGTATACACCAGCACACACACACATAGATGTAATGTATACACCAGCACACACACACACACACAGATATAATATATACACCTTCACACACACACACACACACATAGATATAATGTATACACCAGCACACACACACACATAGATATAATGTATAATCCAGCACACACACACACACACATAGATATAATGTATAAACCAGCACACAGACTCAAATAGATGTAATGTATAAACCAGCACACAGACTCGAATAGATGTAATGTATAAACCAGCACACAGACTCAAATAGATGTAATATATAAACCAGCACACAGACTCAAATAGATGTACTATATTACCAGCACACAGACTCAAATAGATGTAATATATAAATCAGCACACAGACTCAAATAGATGTAATGTATAAACCAGCACACAGACTCAAATAGATGTAATGTATATATCACTGGGGGATGGTGCTCCTCAATCTGTCACGGGATGGATTTTGGGTGATGTTTTGGAATTTGGGGGATGTTTATGTGGAATTGCCTTCCTGGATTGAGATCACACACAACAAGGAGAAAGGAGAGAGAGGAGTAGAAGCGCACTAAGCACACTGACAATAAATTTCAAAAGCAGTCCACAAATAGCATTACAAGTCAATATGGTTTCTTTAATTAAGTATGTTCAACTTAAAGCATGATCATTCATCCTCTTATTCTTATTTGCCTACGTCCTAAAGCAATTCTACTTCTTTGCCTATCAGCCCGAAAACTCTACACTGAAATAAACATATCAACGTACCTTCACTACATGTTTCTGGCAAAGGCTCATCACCTCTGCCAGGTTGAGTGGCCTGTCCCCCACTACGACTGTCAACTCTCTGACCTTTCTGTCTCTCTCTCTCTGTCTTCTCTGTGGGTCTGTATTCTTTGTATCTATCTTCTGTGTCTGTATTCTCTATGTCTGTCTTCTGCCCCTGTGTTATTTTCCCTTTTCATTTATAGAGCGTGGATCAGAACACGCTGGGGTTCTGACCCCACCTATCTTAAGGCGACTTTCGAGAAGGTTCTCTACTTGAGAATGCATGAAGGAGGGGTTGACGTGGACAAGCACAGGCCAGACCCTGTCCACTGAAACAATGGATCACTCTCTTCCACTGGGGATTTCCTCGAACACATTCCCAACACAGCTGTGTGTACAGCTGGATCTATTGGTTAACTGTCTTGTTTACTGCTACATAAGTGTGAGAACGGCTGTGCTGCCCGATGCTGGTTAATCCTAAGCCATCAGTTGAGAGGCTAGTTTGTCTGGCTGGCCAGATACTGTCTACTTTATTTTTCACACTGAATACACGTAAGGACCTGTTTCTACTTGAGGGGTTGTACATTGATTAATCCTAAGCTTTCACTAAGGCTAGTTCGTCTGCCTTGCCAGACGTTGTCAGCATCTTGGCTCAGACTGAAGTACATGTATGGGCCTGTTTCTACATGAGTCATTTCTGCGATTATATGTCCCCTCCCCCTTAAAAATGTCCTAATATTTTGTACATTAAGGGGAAGGTGAGCAGAAATAGAATTACATATATGAGTTTGCTATTTTAGGATTTGTTCTTGTACAGAGATGACAGACGATAGGAAGGTTTAGGAATGGGGAATGTTTTTCTTTTTCAATAATTGCAAAGGTGAATGAATCTGAACACACTTGTGCATGCTTCCTGAGGCACTGTAGAAGTCGAGATGGGCGGTTCAGTTCCAGAGAAGATAACTGTCATTGGAAGGCAGCAGTTTGCCTGTATATTCATGGCAACAGTCATTCTCACACATGTACATGTGTTCTGGCGCACTACGGGAACAGTCTCACTGGTAACTATGTTCTGCTGCACTGTGACAAGAGAGTCGCGCACATGTGAATATGTTCTGGTTGCACAGCAAAGTTCATGTCTGTTTGAATTATGAAATATGGAGGAAAAAGGTGAACTGGTGTGTCAGCAGGCATTTGGGTAGAAGACAACAAAGAAATGCAGACTGCCTGGTGACCGTAGAGATGAGGGTAGTGATGCATGTGGCGCAGACCATGTCGAGAGTCAACCCATCATAATTATACTGTCTGTGTCACCCTCTGTAACATGCAATGGTGAGGAACCTGTGTGTGGATGATGTCTCCGAAACTGACTGTAGCTGAGCAGGTGGGTGGCATGGTGAAGATCTAGGCCAATGCAGGGGATGGCTCAGAAATGAGTGCTGAGATAGCTGGACAGTTCCTGTAGCTTGGAACCGAGATCAGTATTGAAGCACGCTTATGAAGAACAGGTGTGATAGTATGGAACGTCGCGTTGATGAAGAGCAGGTGCTGCATGCACAGTGGTTCGTGATTTATGGGAAGAGAGTTTTATCAAGAAAAAAGAACAATCGCTTGTCAGTCATGTCAAGAATAAGTAGGCTAATGAATATTTGCGACAGGGAAGCATACTTGAAGGATGAATGAGACTGAATACAATACCCGACATTATTACACTACATTCTAAAATAAGGATATGGAACGTATATACGAACGCAAGGCATGAAAAATGCAAAATAATAGTACAAGACATGATTTCAGAAAATTGTCGGTAGAGAAACGCAATGTATACATGGAGAAATGCTGTTTGAAAACACACTTGAAATATGAAGAAATGCAAATTAAAAACGTGATTTAGATATGAAGAAATATTGTTAAAACAGTCAAAAAGCATACCTTAGGAAATGCAGCTTAAAACGTAAAGCGTATATGGATAAATGCAGGTTGAAAAGGAAAATGCATACGTGGAAATATTCAGCATAAAACGCAATTCATACATGGAGAACTACAGCGTGAAACAAAATACACACATGGAGAGATGCAGAATGAATCACGATTCATACATGGAGAAATCCTGTGAAAAAAACAAGATGCATACATTGGAAAATGCAGCTTAACTATGCAATTCATATATGGATAATGCATGTTGAAAAAGAGAATTCCTACATGGTGATATTCAGATTAAATACGCAATACATATAGGGAGAAATGTAGTTGAAAACAAATTGCATGCTGGAGAAATACGACGTGAAGGCACAATGCATACAAGGGAAAATGCAGCTTAAAAGCATATGGAGAAACGCTACTGGAAAACACAGTTCATACATGAAACAATCCAACTTGAAACAGAATTGCACATGGAGTAATATAACTTGAAAATGCAAATCATAATGTTAAGTATCGTGCATAACACATGTTCAGTCTGGAAAAGAAATTACTGATGTATTCAATCACAATAATCTTTGGAAAAAAACGAACATGGATTGTGGTTCGTAAAATGAACTTTCATAACCTTGATATCTTCACAAGATTGCAAGACATGCAGTGTTCTGCTACACTGCACATGAAAACCACGAAGACAAGTTAAGATCGCTGCTAGGAAGCGAATGGAATTCATCAAAGAAAAATGCCACTTGAAATATCATCAAAACACTAGTACACAGTATAATAGTCCAGGAGCAAGCAAGGTTGAAGACGACAGTGTATTTGTAGCACATGGAGTCCAATGCTGATATATGTTTGTTGCAAAAGTTCGTTGGCGATTGAGCAAGGTCGTCTCACGTGACGTACACAAAGGAATTAACCTACAGCACTTGAATACACATGTTCGAAACAAGCTTAGAAAGTACACGAAATAACATAAAGTGGCGTATCTCCTTGGAACGGGAGAGGGTATAGGAAGTCTTGCAAACTTGTAACAGAGCTCAACTGAGGTTTCATCATACCATTTTTTCGCACATAATGACTATATCACGAAATGAATGACAATGAAATGAAACATGTAGGTCTCATGGAAACAAAATCGAATCACTTTAATTATGTTATTGTTGTTAGTACGGTTAATATGATCATGTGAAAAAAAATATTGAGAGACATGTGGCCACGATACAACAGACATAAAAATTCTGTTCAAAGAATGAAACAAACATGTATTGACTTTGAAGTGCATATAGTAACTTTCAAGATGTCAATGAAGTGATGAAAACGTGAAAAACATATAGAGGACGATAACAACGAGCACGAAATGAAGGAAACAAGGAAACAGAGGAAAACAGGGACTGCAGGTAAAAAATTCTTGAAATTTGATTCATTCTTTGATTTAACCACATTCGCGACATTGCACTTTCGTTTCTTTCCTGAGTTCTGAGCATTCTTCTAAATCTTGTTACTGTGGTCTGTGAAGTGTTTCAAGGTAAGGTAATATAAAGTTTTCATATTATTTTGCATTGTATTGATATTCTGAGCATGGAAAGAAAGAAAGTTGTGAAAAAAAAACGGTAGTTCAAATAGTGCCAGTGACCGAAAATCGGTCAGCTCAAGAAATTCGACTGCCAATTCGGGTAAGTCGAGCGCCAGTACTCCCTCTAGGCCTACTGGCGCATTTGAGAGACAGAGGTCTAGCCGTAGACAGATTAAATCTATGTCTGTGTGGCAGTGCACCTACTGCGACAATGCAGTGGAAGAAGAAGAAGACTGCATTGAGTGCTTCATTTGCAAAAACTGGAGCCATTTTAGGTGCACTGGCCTGACTGGAGATATTTTCGATACTCTTTCCGACCCGTTACAGACAAACCTGCAGTGGGTCTGCCAGCCCTGCATGGATGAACAAAAAGAAATCCAGTTAAAGCAGGATGCTAGACTGGACAAACTTCTGGACCTTATTACACTAGTGCACTCCCTTTGTGTAATGATAGAGAGATTATGGTAAAAAAACATGGGAGGAAAACTGGAAGAGAGGATTGAGGAGGTGGTGGACAGAAAACTGGAGGAGATGATGGAGGAAAGACTACAGATAGAAAAAAGGAAAAAGAATCTGGTTATCGTCAATCTAAAAGAGAGCACAAAAACGGACAATGAAGAAAAAAGGAAAGATGGCCTGGAGGCTGCTAAAACGGTGATAAGTAAGATAGTGGATCTGGAAGAAGATGACCTGGTAGAGCCCATAAGGC